>NW_019059794.1:609091-619465 GCF_000696155.1 Zootermopsis nevadensis
GAGTCTTTACCATTACATATTAAAAGAGAACGAAGGGTATGTTGTAGTATTGAAACTCTTCCCTCTACAACGAAAGTAAAACATAATTACAAATATGTCACGATATTGCTGCAAGTATAGGCCATTTTAATTCTGTATTACGTATACTAATTTCATTTTTTTAAAGGGATGTGATGTTTCCGGTACCTTAATAGTTCATTTCCTGATAAAATCTAAAGAAACTCGACTCCCTCCTTGGCGCGGAGAACTGCTGGCATAATACTTTCCACAACAGACTGCACTGAACGTTGGAATTGAGACCAGCCATAAGCACAAAGAGACAACGCGGAAATGACGTTTAAAGCAAACTCCCTACTAGATTCTTAGATGTTCTGACGTCACGGCTAACGTTGTAGGCACAAAGCACCAAACAATTACGGCCGAGAAGTAAGTACCGGGCCGACCAGCCAGCCTGACATGTCGGAAGAATGCACACCAGCGTATTGTAAGCTGTCAAGGTAATTTGTCTTCCTTCCAGACATCTGCACACAACTACACCCTCATCACTCAAGCAATTCACTGTATAAAATATGGCTTACGGATGTACTTTTTATGTACTTTTTAGCCACAAGACTTTCGCAGATTGAAAACACTGTACGCCTGATGCTAACATTGTTCGTTGCTTCAAGCGTTAAATAAGTCATATACGTAGTTAGCATCGTCACGAAGAAATGATCAATGAAATTACTGGCAGGAAGTACGGATACTTAAGACACCGTAGTTCCGGTCTAAAATGTTTTTCATCTTTGGATGACCAATTAAATAATGAATGTGAACAATTATTGTTTGCTTTTCATTCATCGTCTAATTGTTTAAGGCGTGTTCGAAATCCTACGGTGTGCCGAATATAATACAACCGATTTAAATTAGCTGAGTTCTGAGGTTATCATGGTGATGGACATGTCGATATTTATTATATTCCTTGCTGGAAATTGTACAGAATTATGAAGCCATTTCAATTTTAATTACGATCTCACAAATATATAAACAACTTCAAATAACGTCAAAGAGCATAAATATATTTCGGACTTTATTTGTAAAAAAGTTTCTGAAACGAATTTTAGTTTACCTGGATAAATATAGAGAAAAATATACTTGGCTTCCTTGGATAAATATTACTGCAACGTTAATTCCAAGACGACCTACAAAACTAATGATGTTTAAATTGTTACGTTATGCAGTATTATCGGAGCAAGGCATTCTACATAAAATCTCATTTTTCTTGTTCAGATGAGTATCGCAATTACGAAAAAATATGTATCAAGTTTAGACTGCGTGGAAAAATATGTTTTACTATGGCATTTTAACGTTTTATTTCAATTATACTCCAAAACACGTATTATACAGAAATCACATCCATGAAGATGAATTTCATGAAATCTGTTATATTTAATTCAATATCTTGACATAAAAGCGCACGAGAGATTAGCCCAAAGTTTAATATGGCTGACCAACAATTGTAAGTGTATGAGGTACTACAAGGCGGCCTGTAATACCAAAGAAACAAGAAGCAGGTTTGAATCCGCTGAAAAATAATGTGACTATTCGTTAAAATAAATTGACTGTCTACCTGACTATTCAGAAGCAATTTCTCTATAACAGATTTTTAACAATATGCACTTTGAAATACCAGAATAATATGTCAGGTCTGTACGATAGAAAGTATTCCAGTGGAGCATAAATCTACATATTTTTCAAAATGAGTCCTTTGTGATATTTCAAAGTCTTGGTCCCATTCTTATTTTTTGTGCATACAAATCTAAATCTGCAAAACCATTAACACTGAATAAGAACTACAAAATATATTTTCTTGCATTTCGTTAAATAGTTATCGCAAAGGAAGAGTTTCGGATAAAACTTGTAGTGCATAATGAAAACATGTGTTGATAAACGTGTTAAATTTTAGCTCAATGAAAATAATGACAATGTTAAACCGATAAGGGAAAAACTGAATTTGTCCGAAAATATATGCTCTTTACTCCAACACCAAATTTAGGCGAAATCCACTTGGAGATGAAGGCTGCTGAAAGATAAACACACAAACACATCACGACAATCAGATCATGCTTTATGCACCCGTGCGAAGAACGTAAACACTCGAATGTAATACAAAGTAAATTGGGGGTTCAGTTAAACGTATATGACCACATGCCAGGTATATAAATAATAAAACTGCATTAAAAATTGGAACTGACTTTGGGAGTCTTGTTTCGTAATTCAAAAGTGGTGGTCGTTTGGAAACCTGCCGACAACTTGAAGTTTATGAGCGAATAGAACGAACATTAATATCTACAATAAAGAGAATGCACATAACAAACAAACGCATATAAGGATACGTTATTCATCGCACAATATCTCAGTTTGCCTTGTAGCATACGACGTGTTTTAAAGGGCTTGGGTTGAGTGGCAAAGTTCTAGAAAGAATGAGGCGATATAATAAAACCATAAATAGCTTTAGCAAGATCGTGTACAAACTTGGCTCGTTACATATTTGAAAATTGCCTGCCTGGGATATGGAAAATGTCGTTTCCTTTCTGAAATAAGTAATATCTCTACTGCTATATATCATGTTTTTCTTCAGGCCCTGATGATGGAGGTAGCAAGGACCTCTGAAACATCGGCAAACTTCTACCAGACTACACCGCGCAACAACCCACGGCTGTGAAAACCTCAAATCTTACAAACTAAAGGCTTCTTCTTTTGGTTAAAAGCTTTGGTTGCCGACACACGGTAGCCGCAAGAATTTGGGACAAGGAAAGCTCGCTATTGACATTCAACTGGGATTCTGTCTCATGCATTTGGCCAGCGAACTGAAAACCTGGTATCCAGCGTGGACAGCTTGGTCGGGGCACTTTTCAGAACAACCTACCATCTGTATGCGGATACGTGACAACTTGACCGACTGGTTGGGATATCTACATACATGGATGACGAAAGCATTTTCCCTATGGCCGTATTTGCTGCAGCACGGGAGTGGAATTTAATCCAATCAATCACACGTGAGTTATCTGAAGCTCAATTTGAGGCGCTTTTGGCTTGGCAGGTTAAACTCAACGTACGTGTGTGTCTCTGTTCATCAGTGTGTTTGTTAATCGGGTATTACAGATACACACGAATCCTTCGCCTTTAGTACACCTGTATTTTTATTTGTGCCAAATGTTTTGTGCAGAAATGTGTGCAGAATAAAGCCTTTATTTATTATTATGCTATCAATGTAAACGCGTATGATGATGATTATGGCAACGTAGGGTATAAAGTAATGTTCATCAATAATTGAACCCGAAAGAGAAGAACCATGGTATTAACAACGATTAAATACAATTTTGCTTTTGTTGAGGTAAAATGGCGAGGAAAAAATGATGACCAAAAATTCATAGATAGTAACAACCTTACCGAATTATCCGCCACGACATTCTGATTCCTTTATTGTCCTACAGGGGCGCGGCTATATGGGCCATGTTCATAGATGGCAGTAAAGTCGGATATGACGCACTACATCTTCGTTTCCAATGAATAAAACTGCGATGCGCATTTGTAATTCCGTGGTTATTACGAAATTTGTGTCCGATTAATCATCGATTTCAGACGTACACTCGACCAATAATATGCTACGAATACGTGGATTTTAACTAGATCCAAGATTGTTTAGAAGCTTACAACAATGTTATATAGTCTTACAATTTCGAGAAGTAAATTAAATTCAGATATTTAATAAGTGCCAGAATTTAATTTTTGAACTACACTATTTTTTCCGTGTAAATAAAACATGCATAAGGTAAATGTTATTTATAAGCTTTTATTTTCAAACAGCTACAATGTGCCAGCCAACAACATGTAAATAATAATTTTATGTTCGAGAGAAATCGACCCGTCTAGAATCCATGCTGGCTGATTAGAGAATCTAATACCGGTCCTGAGATGTAGTTCTGTGGTCTAGTCACAAGACTACTCACTGTATCACCTTATACTGGAACATCATAGGTAAATTCGAGGGTTAACAAATGCCCTGTCATGACACGGTTTAGATTTAATTCAGATCCTCCCAAAGTGTTCATGCTCTAGTAAACCTACGTTCGCACGGCTACGTTTGATCTGAAGTAGACACAATAAAAATACTGTTTTCTTTCTTCTACTTACAATATTTTTTTTTATACACGATTTTTTTTTCAATCTCCTTCTTGTGTTTCCACCTGGTTGCTAGGCGCCCAAAACATTTTCGTTATAGTGCGCACAGCAATAACAGCTGTTTTGTTACCTGTCAGCCATTTAATGACCATCTGCAATTTCGTTACTGGCAACAGCTTAATGCATACAGAGATCACTAGGCGGCGCTAACCTCCGGTAAATATCAAAAGATTACGCATTGCAAAAACATTAGCCTTTTTACAAGACTGTCGTAACAGACATCTAGTTTAATTGTTTTACTAAAATTTCCTGGTACAGTCGGTAGATTCTTTTTGCGTGGTAGGTATAGCCTAATGATAAGATTTGTTACTAGTCGAGTATCTAAAAGGTCTCGAGTTCGAATCCGATCATCACTAATAATGTTATAAATATAAAGAAGCCTGCCAAAGAATGTCGGTACGATAATCACCTGAATGCGGGAGAACAGCAAAATCCCGAAACGTCGTTTACTAAATATACCGCAGACAATAGCCAACGTCCAACATAATATTAGTATAATTCTTATGGAAAGTCACTCTGTATATAAAAGGCAATAGAATAAACCTACAGGCGTGTAAGTTTACGGTTCGGATTAAGGTACCATATTACCGTTTATAGGGAACATACAGTGGCCACAAAACGTTTTGGCTGGTGAAACTTTCAAGCGGAAGGCTAGGAGCGAGCCACTTGTACTATAATTTTACAATGGTTTGTGGTTTGCCACTAGGAAGTACAGTGCAAGCAAAGAAAATTTTATTTGATACAAACTTCCGTAGTAGGTGGTAATAATTCTTCAAGAGCGATTTTTTTAAAAAAACAATTCAGTGTTTGATCATAATAATTTCAGATAACCAGCGTGTTGTGAACGAAACCACGCCTACCTCCCCGCACAGAGAACGATGGATAGCTTACAACTTACGTCGTGCTTTTCGTTCAAGGCCGTTCTACTGTTTCTCGTCTTCTTGCACAGAAAACGAAGCTCCTTCACATTGTTTCTTAAGCGGGTGCTACCGTGTTTAAAATTAACGCTGTCATTCAATTTCGGAATTAGTTTAAAGAGACTTTCCGACGTATTTTTCTTCAACACAAAATACATGAACTGTAAGCAGAACGGCAGTTATCGAAAACCTCGATGTCTGTCGCGCGTTTCGGCGAACGAATAAAGTTTCAGTTGCCTCTTCAAGCCTGTTCTGCACTTTGAACTGGTTTTCTGTGTGCTCATGTTCGGACACTTGCCTCTTTGACCCCTGTTCTTCATTCTTCATGAAACTGTGTACACTGAGAACACTTAACTGAGTCTGTTCTCTCGCCGTTGAGGAATCACATTTTGAATGTATCGGTGGCATATTTTGACCGACCTGGTACTCACTCCGCTTACCCGACACTAGTCAACTTGATATTTACTGCTGATAGTACCCTTACGCAAACGTTTTGCACAGAGGAACTTCTCGGACTGACAGACGAAACAAAACAACTAGCATTTCTTTCCCACATCACGTGACACCGAGTAGGCCCGTCCGCCAGCTCCACCGGCCAAACGTTTCGCTGTCACAGTGTCCTGAAGAGTAGATAAAATTTTCAGAAGCATAATTTGCTGTTTTGCGTTCCCAAGACTTGGTACCAACCTATATTTTCCCCCTTCTGTGACGGATTGAGCTTTAAATGCGAGTCTGTTCATGGGCAGAACGAAGGTTAGATCAATCTGGCTTCAGACGTGTTGTTACACACTTCCAATGTAACCAGTACGAGAAGACACTGACAAAAAAAAATCGCAATGCTTTAATTTACACTTGAGTGTTATCTAAATTAATAGAGCCATCTGGCAGTACAACAGTCCGCTGAAAGAAACTGCTGTAATCAATTATATAATTTTTGCCGTGTACATGAAGACCTGTTTTAAAGAATTTGTTCTTGCTTGCTTTGAACGTGACAAGTCTGAATGTTCAAGTAATATGATGTAGCACGAGGCAAACAAGAAACGTTCTTCGCATTAAAACAACTCCAACAACTATTTAAAATGTTTTACTTGCCTTTTTTGTTAGACAAAGAATGTCATATTTCAAATGAGGTAATGCATATCAAGGGAGCGATTAGGTGTTCATAGTAGGAAGTAGCTCACCATAATCAAGGTCTGGAGCGAGTCGTACTCAGTGCGAATGCGGCAATAAGAATGAATGCCGATCTGGAAGTCACCACTCTATTATAATTATATATAAGGTAACTAGGCTAAAAGATGCTTTTAAGCTGTCAGTAAACGAAAGACAAATGTATCGAAAGACGGTGTAAAAACTGTCTCTTATATCTTAAAGTATTAAAACCCATACAAACCACGAAAGACGGTGTAAAGACTGTCTCTTAAAGTATTAAAACCCATACAAACCCGTACATCCAGACAAACATCCCGGTCGATTATTTGTAGAATATTTAATATTACTCTATAAAATTCAGTCCAACGGCAGTATTTTATAAATATGGTGGCAAAATTTCGGCTTATTTAACAGCAAGAAATTACTTCAGGGTGGCACGGTCAACAATCACAAATGGTTCAAGGAAGGTAACTACTGTGGAGTATGTCGCGATTTAAGATGTTATTGGGATGCTAACTTACGCCTATACGACACTGTTTAAACTTTAGACTTTAAAAAGAGTCGAATGACATAATTATTAAAGAAAAATAAGCGAGGATGTCGGTTTCTACTGTTCCAGAGAAACGGAAACACCACACAAAATCTCAGGCAGGATATCCGATAATCGACTGGAGATTCAAACTGGGTACCTCCTCAAAACGAGTCTACAGCATCACCTTTATACAAGTAAGATAAACTACTTTCTTGTTTTAAACTGAAAACTGCATTCTTGTTCGTTAATTTCAATAATAGCTGAGAACTCCATAAATAAAATTCTGATTATACAAAAATTCAACACATTATATTACGAATAGTCTCAATTCGCCACTAATGTAAAAGTTTGTCCCGCTACGTGCCGTACAGGCGCTTGGGGTGAGTGGTCAGCATCACGCCCCGGCCGGCTTTACCCCCGGGAAAGGACCCCCAGTACCCATTGTAGAGGAGGCTGGGTGGGCCCCAGAGCCGGTCTGGACGCAGAGGCTAGAAGAAAAATCCTCTGCCCCCGTCGGGGATCGAACCCCGGTCGTCCAAATAGAAGGCGACACTAGTCAGAAAAAGAGACTGTCATCAGAAGCACTAAGCATAAAGTGATAAGAAGACCGAAAGACGATTTATTCTTCCAAGATAGGCAAAAACTCAGTGAACGAGATGTATATAAAGATACAATGCAATGTAATGTACAAGACAATTCGGTCGGCTTCAGTATATGCCAAATGAGTCATATAAAATACACCACAGAAAGAATAAAACGAGTCATAAAGTAATCGAAATCAATAGTGGCCCCAGGTAATGACATTTTACCTTGGAGTTTTTACGTTACAGTGATGTGATCAGCACAGATAATGGTTACAACCGTGAGCCAGATGCAAGACGATTAATTAACCTGTTTATTAGTCAATGTCTATATTACGCATATGATTTTATGTAGCATATTCATATCAAATTACAGGGAGATTTTATAACGTAACTAAACACTAAACTGGATACACTGAATGAAACACGATATTAAGAGCTGACGTTACAAATGTTAATTTTTGCAGATACCTTGAACGCAAGTACGTTATATAGGTTAGATTTACATGGCAAGATAGTAAAGTATGTAATTTTGTTTCTAAATCCTTATGCAATCAAACATATCTGTTGAAAACCTACTTTCACTGCGATGCCATCTTAAGATTGGTCCACCACTCGATTTATAACTCCACTAATACGTTTCCAAATTCGATAATAATTGTTTTTCATTTATTTATTTCGGACACGTATCGGAAAAATAATTTAAATAGTCCACGACAGTTACCGACTAGTCAACTTTAAATCAAAACAGTCTGCATGAAAGCTACAAGAAAGAATGCCTATTGCAATTTTTCATACTTCTTTATTCTATGCAGTTTGAAAAATTGACATGATTAAGTTGCAATGTCTCAGTTGTATAATAAAAAAGGAAGGATACTTATAAAACTAAATTAAGGTCCCAGCCTCGATAAAATGGAATTATTTATCATGACTGTCCTTTTTAAACTATACCATAATAATAATTATTATATTTTAACATACTCTGTAACACCATTCAAACAAGGCTATTTAGTGAAAGACGACATGCCTTCACATAGCAAAGGTACAGTAGTCAACACGTAAACTTAACTCTGTCAAGAATTAGGCCTGTAAATTACACTCGTTGGTTGCACGGCTTGTTATTGGAATACATCTGGGTTTTGAAAATCTTAAAGAATATCCAATAAGTTACATAATACTTCTTATTCTTTATATTTGTTTATAAGTGCTTTCCGTTGCGTTGGGCTTAAATCATAATAGATATATTTTATACACAACAGGGTCACTCAATGCAGAATTACGCTGTAAAGTTAAAAACTGTTAATGTTCCAGAAATTGTTGGTCACACTACCAAACAACTAGCACGGAAATTATTCAGGGCGTGAATTTAATTACTAACAATTTAGATTTATATTCATACGTAAGAAATATGTAATAATGTAATAATAACAAAATTAATGGTTTATAAATGTTAATCGCTGACTAGCACTACTATCTATATTATTATAATTTATATTATACAAGAGCAGATCTATAATATGTAGATGTGAAGCCATTAAATTTAGAAATTCGCTTGAAATATATACGAGTGAGGTGCCAATACAATTATTTCGCAGTTCTTTATAATAACCACCGCTTAGCGTGACAATTTTTCTTTTGGAAGCACGCAGTAAGTCCTGTATTGAATGGAATTTATAATTGGCTTTAAGCTACTTTCCGAAACGAAAGTCAACCATACATAGACAACGGACGTTGACTGTGTAAGTGCGCACGAGACTTCGACAATTCAAGAAAGCCCCGTAAAAATGTTGATATAGGAGAAATACTAGATATTTTCAAAACGTATGCCGAATACGCCTGAATTAATACAATATATATGTTGGCAAATAGGCTAATTGTAAATTATCAAACTAATGGGTTCATAAATATAAATCTTAATGTAATACGAATTTGTGAGAATGGTGTGAACAGATGATGCTACGTTTTAAAATATGTAAAAATATATTTTACTATGATTAGCAATTCTCGTTGACATTAAACTAAAATCAATTTTTTTTTGTAAAATTCACTGTTAATAACTCTACAAGTGGTTGAACGGAAAATAATAAAACGTACAAAATTAAAATCTTTTATACTAGCTTCTTGAATAACCCTGTGCCTTATTTTCGGAATTAAAAATATATATGATTATCTCGGGGTTCTCTCTAGAACAACATAACTTGGTGCCATTTTCTTTCCACGACGCGTTGTTTGGGCATAACAAGGTGGGACGGATAAAATAATTAATTTAATTTTTTTCAATATCTTCCTCTCCTACTTTACACAACGGCATAAAAGGGTTTCTCCCATTTTGGGCAATATTTACACTACAGATAAATCTGTTTAACTCTATCCTTAAGCATACAATACATTTGAATTGAAATGGACTAAGCTGCTAAGAACTTACATAAACGTTCCTACAATGGCGACGTGCTGTAACAATATAATACGTCCATCTTTAAGTACGGTTGCATCATTCTGACACCGCTAATTCAACGCTGTATACAAGCGAAACTTTAAACGAACATGACAACGTTTGTCGAATATAAAATAGCTTAATTCAATTAAATTCAGTTCATTCATTTAAGTGCTTGACAACAGCCAGATAAGGCCAATAACAGTTAAGCACTGAATAATAATAATTCAATTCAATTCATTTATTAAAGTGCTTGACAACAGCCAAAAAGGCCAATAACAGCCAAGCACTAACAACAAAACAGACATTACAATACAAAAGCAAACAAACAATGAACTGAAAACATAACTGTACAATATTGACTTATTGCAAAATAACTAATAAGTAAAAAACTAAATGTTATAGATAAGTAAGATAATAATTAAACTAAAAACAGTTTAATTTTGGACAAACAACATACAAAATAAAATGTTATACTAAATAAACAATAAAAACAATGATTATTGTTTAAAAAGCTGACTGACATCAGTAAGCAAA
>NW_019059794.1:619609-646931 GCF_000696155.1 Zootermopsis nevadensis
GTTAAAAATTGATTCAAAATGCGTAGCAAATTCATCAGCAATGTGTTTGGGGTCAGTGACAAACTGATCACCAATTTTCAGCTGAATGAAGGAGTTATCTTTTCTTTTGAAATTTGAAACGTATTTCCAAAAATGCTGAGGGTGAGTTTTAAGACTGTCATCAACAGACTTTAACCACCGCCGCCTATCAGCCTTAATGGTAGCCTTAACTAATTTACGAAAGTGTGCAAAGTAGGAGTAATGTACCTCAGAGTTGGTCTTTTTAAACCGACGAAAATAATGATTCTTTTTATTAATGTAATGTTTTAAGTTGCCGGAAAACCAGATAGGAAATTTAGACTTACTTGAATGTTTAAATAATAATATACTTATAATATGGTAGCCAATATCCATAAAGCTTTATTGTTCAGGTGCGCAATTAGTGTAATGCAGAGAATATTGGAATAAAGTTCTGATGGTGGCGACATTGTATACGGCGATACCTATGGCGGGATCTGGCGGGGTTTGCATTTGGCTGAAGTCTGGAATCAAGCGGTTCGTTTAATGTTTGTGTGTTTGGCAGATATCTGTTTTTGTTACCCTGAAGACTTTTTCACATTCACTTTACCAATTAAAGAAATTTTAATGCGATCTGCAGAGATAATGCTACATTAAACTCTTTTATTATTGAAAACAAAGCAGGCTCATTCCCGTCAACTTTACGAATCATAATACACAGCTGATAATTAAGTAATAAAAACAATAATCCGCTACAAGAATTTGGCGACTGAAGTCCATCTTGAGGAAGCTGAATTGGAGCCTTCACCGATTTCTACTTTCCGTTTTAACTCTTGGAGGTTGTTATTAATATTATTATAGTCATAATAATTATGTAGGTTCCTTTCCACGCTGCGTTCGCCCATTCCTGCGCCCAATGAAGGCAAAAGTGGAGCAAAACCGAAAGTTTTTCCTCACAGAACACTTCCCCTAGTTTAGATTGCCATTTAAAAATAGAATCACTCGTCTCGCTCCAATGGCCGCCGGAACTCCTCCACGCCTCGATCCCGAGGCAAATTACGGAGGCATAAATTTTCAATCGAAAGCCTTAGCTCGGCTGCAGTGCGCACGGGTCGACTGGTGGATTCGAAAAGACGACTATGAAAGAATACAACTATTAAATACCAAACAACGCACGGTTTAAAATAAGAACACATGAATTAATAAAAGTACAACTTACATTTTTCTTACTTCAAAGCCCAGACAATTTCTTTTTTTAATATTTCAGAACTGAATCGTTGCATAAAGAGGGCACATAGCATCTTTAAACAAATTTTAATTGGTTGATATTTGATAAAATAATCGCTTTTATTATGAGAATAGTATTAAACACTTAAATACACTCTGTGGGGAAAAATCCAGAGTTAACGAGTCTTAAAACATTTTTTATTTAGGATAGCTCCGTGCTTTAAAGTGTTAAAACGAACGTATTGTGAATTTAATAACACCTATGCAGATATTATGCTACAATCTGACAGGGCCCTACGTAAACCTATTGGTAAAAAGAAAACATTGAACGCCATAGCACAAATATTTTCTAGACGAAGAAATAAGATTGATGTTATCATAAAAGCTCACCATGAGATCATGTATTCATAAATATCTCGTTCAATCTGTTCGATACAGGGAAATGTTTGCTTACGTTTCCATCAAGGGTCGTTAACCCCACGTCCAATCCTCACACTTCGGCCGTTATTACAGACTGCTTATTACATTCGCTTCTATCCTTAATAAACATGGAGACAGTCTTCACATTTCGCAAACTGAGAACAAGGCATCTCAGAAATGACCGTAGCACGTAGAGTCGCAGGAAACAGACATAACCTCTGTTGCTCATATTGCATCACTGCACCAAAATTAAACTTCCTTTAGTCCTGGACAAGCCAAGAGCCAGGTCTCAGAAATGAAGCCCTAAACTTAGGACCGAGGGTACAATAACGTCTTCCATGGTCACAGCTGTGTAGTTCTCATGTTTTCCAGTATAAACGTTTTCTGAGATGTCGGGTAGCTGTAATGCAAGTTCACTTTCTTTGTCTCAAGAGTGCTATAAAATATAATTTTACATAAATTACGAATAAGCATTGTTTACTGTAAATAGTTATATTGAGGTAGCCTAAATTAAACAGGACTCTTTGATCTAGGCAACATGATCTCATTTGCGCTTTTAACTTATATTTACGGAAATCCCATCGTACATTTAAAAACTGTAACTACTGTATTACTATCAAATCTAAACCTTCTTGACGATGGTGAAGAGTCAATTGAATAAAAATTTTCTTGGATATTATCCATCGTCTAGTAAATATAAAACGTAAAACGACGTTTCGGAGATGGGACTCTATCTCCGTCTTCAGGTTCCTACACAGTTGGGCCCACTAGATAGAGCTAATCCCTATTTCCGGACTGTATTTCTGGTTTAATGTAGGTCTATTTGACTTTGAGTTTGAAATAAAACGAACGCAAAAGTCCTGGTAGTTTCTCCAACAAAGTGTAAAATGGATGGGTCTGAATACGAAAACTTAAAGAAGACACTACAGTACAGTTTCCTCTAGGGCAGCCTGGTGATACGCGAACTAAGCAAAAAACACAAAAGATAATATTAACATAAATAAGTTTTCCCTGAACGCATTTTGTTAGTGGTACAATTAATGTGCTAAATTATAATTAGTTGTACGCCAGCGAAAAAGGTTGAGAACCCCTGCTCTAGGGGCCAGATCTACGTTGAGACTTTCAGTAAGAAGTTCAAGACTGAGTGGATAACCTTCTCGCTGAAAGTACTAGACTGCTCAAAAAAAAAACTTATAAGCTCGTTTACCAGAAACTTACATTTTGTTATAAAGCACGCGACAAGAGCTTGTTTTGTTTTCCAGACTTTCAAATCCTTTTTCAATCTCTCCACACTTCCTCCACCAACTGAACAGCACGAAGGCTGGGCTCATGGCTGTTTGAGTTTATAACGCACAAGAAGACGAAAAAGGTATCTGAGGAATAAAGGAAGGAGGAATTTTGTGACCTCTGAAAGGTAACGAAAAGTGATTTGAGAAATCAAAGCAACGTCACAAGTTGAAAGATCTATCTGAACAAAATGCTTGTTGAATGGACAGCAAACTTCGTGGAGAGCTCTTTCAGTACAAAGTAAAACTCTTCAATTCGAGAGACGAAAACTAGAATACTGGAAGTAAAATGCTCTCCCTAGAAACCTTCTGGGCAAATACTGGAAGCAATAAGTTAGGCCAAATGCTCTCCCTAGAAACCTTCTGGGCAGAGAGTGGGTGCAGAAATAAACAGTTCTAATTACGCTAGCAAAAACACTTACCAATCTAAAAAGTATAATTTTCAAATCGTGCATTACGACTATTCTTGAAGATTTACATCAGCGAATCATTTAAATATTCCGCCATTCGTTAGCTATGGAACAGATACAAGCAGATTTGGGAATTATATTAATGAAGTGGTGTAGAATGTGTCAAAAACCGACAGTAGCTTCTCTCATGGTATTTGGCATGCGCTTCGGAGCTTGAATTGTGCCATGTGATCGTGTCTAATCATTACAGGGGAATTCCTGTTCACTGAAACTAGAAAAGCTGGTACGGTTTTATGTGTTCTTTGCTCTTGAACATAAAACTAACGCATGACGGGGAGGTTAAGCAGATTCAATGTTTCATTTAATAAACGTGACTCAGGTTGGGAGATGAAATACTTCGGATATAGTTTCACTGCTACTGATCTGAGGTTGTGGGATGACATTCTGGACACGATTGTACTGACACTGACCTCAGGACGTGAGGTTATGGTCACCAATTGTGCGGCCTTGGATAACCAAACAAACAACTAAACTCAGTCAAGTGCTGTCATTCATGTTGTTAGTAACATTTTTACCGAACGGAAATAAACAGTTTTATTGTTATGTAGCATGCTTGTAACATGACCGAAATGAACTCAAACTGCTCTTTGGTTCCAGTATAACATATAGAGCATAGTAACGTCAATAAATCTATTTATGATGAGTTGTGGTTAAAGCGATTTTCCATTTATAGCATTTTATGAGCCCTCTGCAGAATAGGTCACTTGGAGTTCAGCCAACACTGAAGAGCACCTAAGAAGTTCTTGTCTGGTAGCGACAGCAGACCAAAGTATAGGACCAGGGAATTCGATTTCAATAGCTCCTACCCACGCGGGCACACATCACACAAATCGTCCTCAGATGTCCATTTTAATAGAATTGCTTTCGCTTTACATAAACTCGACCCAAGTTTAGACTCCCTGCTGCTGAGAAATGCCTGTCCAACCAAACCAACAAGAATGGTCAACGATGTGATTTGTATGCGTGCCGGACGTCTCACGAACGCAGAGGTGGCTCATCATAAAAAATGTGGCCAGCCAATTTCTATGTTTGCGAAGATTTTATCTTAGCTTGTAAGTACAAACCGCCAGCAAAATGTTCACAAGATGGAGTTGGAAGGAAGAAACAGATACGCTCTGGTATTTAATTCTCTCGAGTCAATTTGTTTTCAGTCACAAAGAAAGAACAATAAAAATACTGACTTCAGAATATTTTCCTCCCAATTCCACAATATAAATAACGAGTTTGCTTCTGAACATGACACTCATAGTACACTTTTCGTTATATTTACACAAAAAGCAGTTTCTAAATCTCCTTTAGCAACTTGATGCGAAGTACAGAATGAATAATTAATCCGCTGACTATGTATTCTTTCTAGGATTAAAATATCAGATACACTTTACAGCGATATTCAGGGTGTTTATGTATCCTATGATTTTCTGCTTAAAACGTGTCAACGATACGAATGAGTCACTCGTTGCCCTGATGTTGATGATGGAGTCAGCAAGGACCTCTGAAACGTCAATAAACTTCTATCAGACTACACGCCGTAACAACCCAGAAGACAGCCATCTTCAGACTCACCGCCGTGAAAACCTTAAAACCTACTTTAAAATGTTTTCATAACGATGCTACTTCCATACCAATGTAACTGACTCCTAGTTACTCAAGGGAGTAAAAGGAAATTCCAGACATATTTAATTTTCTAAACGCTTTCTGTCCCACTGTTTTAGATGTCAGAGTTTCTTACCATCTTCCTGGAAAAATTTAACTATCTCGTAAATTAAATGTTTGTTACTAAACTGGTGACATCACACGTTCTTACATTAGGTAAGCCCAAATTAATATTACTTATGATACTGAAAATCTTCGGAGATTTCTTAAAATTCAGTTCTTTTGAAATAAATCTTGCAGCGACTCATACGTTTCCTTCCCCTTTATAATACCTTGGCTACATGCGAGGATATCAGAACTTATTACCGTTAAGCCAAAATGGCGATACCTTTTGAAACTATTAAGGCATACGTGTTGGATTCGAATCCGGATTATGAAATTATATAAGCAAGGATGATACTTAAGTCTATTATCCGCATTTTCTTAAACCCTTTAAAACCCAGTGATAAGAATGTCTACCACTTGACGTAACGTACAGTAACCGTTAGTTTATACCATGGAGTCTATAGATTTTGTGTAGTCATCAGAATAAACAGCTATATATTCCCAAAACTAGCAATAGCCACTTTATATTTAATTATTACTGATTTCGGTTAATTATCAGAATACACAGATAGTAACCAACTAATCTTTATCGCAGAGAATGGAATCTTTAATTACTGTCAGGATGAATTGCGTTCTTCAGCTGGTCAATACAAAGTTAAAATAAAGCTATTTTTTGAGAAGCAGAGCTTATTATTTATACAAAATATCCAACATTTATTTCAACATGTTACGCTATTATGAGGTAAAATTTCAATTGAAATAATGTTGTCCAGTTCCAGATCATTATTTTTATTAGTATTATATAAATTTATATTTCTTAAAAAGTTCTAATACTTAAAACAAACACATGCAAATATGCGCATTTAAAGCAGACTGAAACAGAAGTAAGATTTTCCATGTGTATAAATAATTATTTCAATAATATTATGTTGGAGAGCAATAGATTAATGTAGGCTTGCAAAATACATTCGAACCGAAAACGTACGTATTACATCAGGCAATTATCGCCTTTTCAAGATTAAGTTTCTGTATAACAATGGCATGTCCATATCCGCTCACCCATACATTATTACGAGAATTTAAGGGCGTCTATTTACAAAAAAAAAAGTTTTAAACAAAGATTTGATGTTTCGGTTTTCCGGAATTATGTCCCGATTCTGGAGAGAAAAAAATTCTACAGAGTTGGTAGACTAAGGATTTGTAGTTATGGGAACAGCTTTTCGTAAGAAAATATGATATATAAAATCAGACTCAGTTAATGACTTAAAACATATTTCACCACACATTATAGTTTATACCGCCTGGTTTTATTAAATATAAAAAGACAGTCAAGATACTAAGTTATCTCACATTTCAATATGAATAGGCTGCAATTAGAACATATTAATACTGATGATAAAAAAGAATTATTTTGATTGGGGATACATTTGGTTTCCTCTCACTCCAAATCTCGTAAGTAATAAACCTTGTGGTCATCATCTGAATTTTGTGTTTAACAGCGCTCATTTTTATGCCCCTCCCTCCCTCCTGCCTTGACTCGTTACCCGCCTGTTCTTATAAATGAGATCACTTTATTACCCATCCCATAAATTAGTTGTCGTGGTAAAGGCTGCATGATTTGAGTACAATTACACTACTAAACGATCCAGAAGCAAGATGTTATCAGTTAAATATAAGCAAGCACATATCTCTTACCTGGGCTGCTCGAATGGCCGCTGTTTTCTCGTTAAGATTCCGACGTAAATTTGGCCTGTGAATTGTTCTTCTAAAGCATGAACCGTCTGGGAGATCTTCACACTCGTCTGAAAGCAGAAAGTAGGAGCTGGAGTAATAAAAATGCAAATTACGCCACTGTGTGGAGTAAGCGATACACGAACTTACGTTATTTCTAGTAATCCGTAGTCATCTGTTATAAACTACTGGTAACAAAGATGGCCCTCTTATGGGTTTAGAAATTTTGTGTGTTGTGAGTGCAATTTTCAAATTTTATACTGGTAGCTTAAATGCTGGAAGAAAACAAACAAGGAAGCTTCCAGATTTAAAAAAACTGTAATTACAGCATTCAATACCCATAGATCCTGTCTTAGTCTCTGATACATGCAGAAATATCGGAGGTGTTATTGATCAAAATAAAAATCACTGCTATTAATACAATATTAGTCCGCAGCAGAACATTTTGTAAACAGGATGCACTATATACTCTTTTCAAATTTAGACTACTTTCCTTATTTTACACACAAAGATAAGTTTCTAATTTCATAGCCATGTGCACATCGCGCAAATAAGTGTTGAACCAAATGATTTTTATTAAACCTGGCATGAATATCGTGACACTAGAGGAAATTATCTTGATCATAACTTTCACATTCCTGCGATCAGTAACACGGATTAGCAACAAAAACATACAGAACTTTGTGTGATGACAGAGCTTAGAGAAATATGCAACTCTTGTGAAGGTATTTTTTACGTGATACAAGATGGTGTCAGCGCGAAATCTATATTTAGCTTTAGGCAGGATGACGACAACTAATCAACCATACGAGGCAGCCACGTGATATTTGTATGGTGACAGATGGAAAACATTCTCGTACTTAAAAACGATGTTGTCCTACAAACATTCTTTTTTATCGGTAACAAGCTAAGAAAATATTGCGACACTGAGGTTGTATGCTAAAAATTTAGCGCAACAGAGATTGTACAAATAAATATATTATCATTTATATTAATATTACTTTATAGTTTCACTAATCTCACGACAGACTGAAGACTGATGTATCTAAAACAACGCAGGCGCAATAAATTCTTCTCAGACTGCCTTTGTTCTATGCCATGTTCTACACATGATTTTGTTCGGCCTTTTACACTTATATAAATCAAATACCAAGAAACGGCTTGCAATACAAGCAAAAATAATGTTTTGTACATAATATAACCGCCATTTTTATAAGAAAACATCAATATTATTCATGAAATAAAAGATGGAGGAACCTATAAACTCTTTCGCTAATTATATAAATTAAATCTAGAAAATTTCCTGGTAATCGAATGTGGCTTTTCACAATGGTAGTGACGTCACGGCTGTGAAATTCGTTAACGTGTTTTGTGTGTTTGTTCTCCATGCCGCCTGCGAGATGAGGCAGGACTCAGGAATTCCTCGATAACGCAATAACTTTACCTGCAGTGGCGGACAGTCAGACGTCTATCGTTTTAAAGCGAAAGTGATCAGAGCCCGAGCTCAAAACCGCCACGGAAACAAATCGCTGATTACTTATTAGCACTTATTATTAACACAAATTATAGAACAAAATAATTTATTCTCCTCCTAATCCAACCACAACAGCAGAGTACATAAATTATTACTCTTCGAAACTACAAACACGTTAGCAGAAGTCTGAAAATAATCTGTAATGTGATTTTGTGTTAGCAAATGGATTGCCAAAACTGGCAATGTTAGAACAGTGAATTTCATTCATTGCTGGTAATGCGAACTATTAATACGCCGTGTATTCACTATATATTTTCGGACTTAGATGTGTGTAGACATACACATTTTATCTTACCAAAAGACAGCGGTGAGGGACGGAAATTTTTACGATATATTTCACATGGTAAATATAAGAACTGTAATACTGAAGTGAATACCACACAGCTCTGTGCTGTGATCAGTATATATAAACTCACACGCCGTACCGTTTTAGGGCATAATACAAATATAGGCTACTACCTGATACGATAAGCACGTAAGTTGCTAACTCATAATTTTAGATCATATGCATTGTAGGATTTTAAGAAATACAGTCACAAAGGAGTATCTAACAAAATATTTTTGAGACCAAGTGTCTATAAATAATTAAAACTTTGAAAAAAGTTCATATCCTTCTCAATAACCGTAGCTGCTGAACTACAGCTAACTAAACGAAAGGTTTACATAAATATTTTCTTTTACAGACCGGCTAGACTTCATCGACATTCCGTAGTCTACGTTCAGGACATAAAATTAATGTTGCGACAGTTTTGTAGCTTAGTTCAAATCGCTCTTTGCATACTCATTTTTAAAACTTGTTCATAGACGTAATAAAACCTAGTTGTGCATCCCTGTAAACTGTGAGACATAAATTCTGTGCTACGTGTTTTATAATATAAAAGACAAATATTGTTTCTATAACTGTTTTACAGGTGGATTAAAATTGTGTTTGCTCTCACAGAAGAATGTTATGTGGTCTCACAATGCAAAATTACGGATCATTAATTTCCTTGATATAATTAACCACAAGATACGAATTCATCCACCAATGATCTAAATTAGATGTATCAAACATTCACAAACATCGGGATAATTCAGTGAGAACTTACGTTGTAAGTTTGGAACGTAGTGCCTACTGGCTCTAACACTCCATTCACAAATTTAAAATAATTCTGGCTGTGACTATGTATCAGAATGAATGGTAAATATCTGACACAGATAACAAATACCAATCGGTGCTCAGCTAGATATTTTCTTTTCTTTGAAACACACACTCATTAAAGTTTACGCAGCATAAATCAGACTTACATTTAGTTAAGCCTTAGTATGGCCGTAAGATATCTGAACACATTAAAATGGGGTTGTGTCGATTCCTTCCTGATGCTGCAGAGAGTAACAAAATAAACCTGATAATCATTTTAAATTACCGACAATATGGTGTGAAACAATCTGAACGCAGCTGTCTTCCAATCTATCATCCACCACTGGTCGACACAGCATTATCCCCATGCATACAACGGAATTTGTCAATACCATTCTCGTTCCTAGAGGAATGCATGTGGCCCGGACAGCATTTCATGCATAACCTCGATCGTCACTTACGAACGGTCGACTACCACCAGTTCCATTTTAGTCATTGCAACTATCTTCATAGCATAGATGCGGTGATCTTCTTGGAGGTTGAACGGAAATTCTAAATTCTTACTTACTCGAGCATAATAAGCACAACTAAGATGTTCTATTATAAGCTAGAACCGAACATGTCCCTATTTATTTAAATATACAATCAGTTTTCCAGGAGGCATTTAAAAGCACAAAATAGGCATTTATTCTTTCAGATACGATATTCAGCTCATATTTGTGTTGAAGGAAAGCTAACTGGATGGGACATATTATGAGAAGGAATGGATTACTGAGTGATATCACCGAAGGCCAGGTTGAAGGAAAGCGAGGACTGGGAAGAAAATTGATACAGCTAACCGACGATCTTAAACAAGGAAAGAAGCTGAAGTTCCAGGAATTAAAACGAGAAGCTGAGAATAGAGAAAACTGGAGAGCTCTGTTTGGGCAGAGCAATGGACCTGTCGTAAGACAGAACACTGAATAATAATAGACTACCTTATATCTAAATTACATGACAAAATATTTTAAGTACTATGGCAACTTATTTTTAGTTTGGTATTCATAATTAATTAAAATAGTTTAAAACTTATTCCTAAAACCCTTGGAATCTTTCTGTGAATTCAGTGGTTTAGTGCATTTTTTAAACCAACGAAATATATTCCCACACCTTACTTTTGAGTTGGAACTTAGGTCTATTTTTATTGCAAAATATCTGTAAACACTAGCGGTGCGTACGAACTTACAGGCGCCTGAAATAACTATTGTTTAATTATGGACTCACATTGCTCTTTATCTTTTTATTAAGTCATCCAGGGTACCTAAGCGTCAAGTTATAGTATTTGAAATATATTTACAGTTTCCTCCGATATGCATTGACCCAATTCCTTTTTTGTAATAGTGAACTTCGGGCTGACCCATTTTCTCTCGTTGTTTGTTTGCTGTTTCTAAAAAGAAGTTTCCGAATGGATTTACTGCCAGGAATGTAGCTTACAGTCAGTAACATAAAAACATGAACCACGGCAAGAACTTAAAACACAATTTGATATATTCTACACTCTGTTAAATAATTTATTCCATGCAGCATATCTCATGTAACAAGAAATTGGGCGTCATTTATGAAATGCGAGTATTACAAGAACCTGGACTGGACCCTACTGTGAGTCAAATGAATCCACCCCCCCATCTTCAAACCACACTTCTCAAATGTCAATTTTTATACCTTCTGAAACGAATTAATTAGATGGCTTAAGGAACCCGAATGTTCATCACCGAACTAACCAAAGCCCTTCACCGGACCCTGTCCTGGGCCAGTAAATTCCAATCACCCATAGATCCCGCCTGACATTATCCTCCCATCTACGTCTAGGTCTCCCCAGCGGTCTCTTCCCTTCAGGCTTCCCAACCAATACCCGGTGCACACCTCTTATCCCATCCATGCGTGCCACATGCCCCGTCCATCTCATTCTTCTTGATTTAATCACCCTCACAATACTGGGGGAGCAGTACAGATTTTTAAGCTCGTCATTATGCAGTTTTCTCCACGCCCCATCGTCTTCTCCCCTGGGCCCAAATATCCTCCTCAACACCCTGTTCTCAAACGTGTAATATATGTTCTTCCCTCAGAGTGAGAGACCATGTTTCGAACCCATAAAAACAGCAGGAAAAATTATTGTTTTGTATTCTGGATCATCTGCCAAGAACGTATATGAACAGGTCCCAGTCCGAGAAAAGGATGGAAGGATCCTGTTCATATGGACCTGTCGTCAGACAGAACACTAAATAAATAAAATAAAAATATTTTAATCTTTAAAACGAAGAAGAATTTTTAAAAATTCAGCTTTGTAGATCCTATCCATTATCTAGAAGACATTATATGAACACGACAATCTTCTGTAATATTGCGCTGTGTTGTTTCGTAGAAATTGAGCGACTCATCGGTCGTATGGTGGAGGATCCTCTGAAACGTGGTTCAAGTTCTACAGCCACATAAATACTCACAGCCATGTGAGCCCGAAGTCTTACAAATTTTATTCTGTATAATTAAAAAAAAATAATAATTTGCCTACGACATTTTAGCTCTGTTCCAACCTGCTACCGTCCGTCACAGTTAATGCCTCAGTTCTAGAGTCAGAATTCAAATGTTAAATTCATAAACATTTCGAAGACAGCCGTACATATAACTTGACAAGTATTTGAGAATAGGAAATACAAAGACGAAATTGACTAAATCGTCTGATCTTACCAACTTTCGTGTCTGTACTGAATTTTGAAAATATAATAACATTTTCAGGAGAATTCACATTGCTTACACCGAATAGAACTGAGTTTACCGACCACCCATATTTTATCTTAGCTTACACACATATATTCAAAATTTTATCATCCCCCTTCTGTGGTCTCTTTATATGCAAAGTAATATACGTGAATAGATACCATACGGTCAGTGCTAAATGCACACCGTAATACCACATAATTCCCACATTTTATTCCCACTGCAGAGTTGGACCCAATATATCACGTAGTCTAAAGGAAGGACCTGGCTTCCACAACCAGAAAAGTTATTTTATCTTTATTAAATAAACATCTAAAGTATTTTACTCGGGGTTAATGAAACCGGAACGTGAAGCTGACAATTCATCTAGATCCGTGAAGCTACACTTCCGTTCTATTTATGGGTATTCATGATGTGGTGTTTAGTTGCATGGTATTTGGCATAAGAATAACAAAAAAAAATTAGACACGAGAACCATGTAGTTTTACGATAAAATAATTTTAATTTCTTAGACAGACGAGAACCATAGAGTTTTACGATAAAATAATTTTAATTTCTTGGCCTATAAAACATACAAACTGATGCTATTATATAATTAAAATTAAAATTAATAGGAGTCAAGATACCGATCTGTGAAACACAAGCACGTCTATATTTTATACGAATCCCTGGACTACAGAATTATCAAATATTACGGGTACGTATGTGGGTAAATGTTGATACTTCTTTTATAAAACCTTAATCTATAAAAAGACGTTCGTTTTGTTCATACACGCAGCTGGCTGTCAGCCAGATTCCGTGGAAAACCTCACAGTTCATGTGAGGGGAACATTGGTTCGGAAGTAGGACACCTCCGGCACACACACAAAGTCGAAAATCGAAACACATTCTGAACGTCGATATCTTCACCGCCATGAGAACCTCAAATCTCGGATAAAGATGGAAACGAAGTGATGGAATAATACGATAAATTACGTTAAAATTAATATATGAAGTTACCAGTGCTAAGGAACACGTGTTTAACCCTACAGAAATACTGAAAAGCACAAAAAACTATTAACTAATGAAACTAAGATAATCGTCTTCTTTAAGGAATTAAAACTTACTCTGTTGACCAAGAAATTGCATGCTTTCATAGCTACAATACATTGCTGTTATTACAAAGACCTGCCGTTAAGAATTTTACTAGCAATGGCTCTACCGTCGAACCAGACATGAAAGTGATTACGTAAGATGAAGGGAAAAGGACGAACATTTCCGTGCTTTCGCCTAGAGTTTAAAGAGCAAAACTGTTATGATGACCCGGCTTTTAGGTCGAAGTTTGAACCACGTACTTCAGACGTTCATATTTAATCAAACCTGCCCTGTTTTCTTACCGTTCCGTGATTTTTAAGGCATACAGCGTGATTCTCGAGTGTAAAGAATCTTTTAACCCAAAGGTCACTAAGTTTATGTCGAATGAACAGGAAAAGATAAATAATATATAATATAATCCGCGATTTAACATATAGATTTATATAATTCCCCTTGCAACGTTATTATTATAAGCTCATCCATGCCACGCTCATGTCGTGACCATCGTGAGGAATGTGAGAGAAAGCGAGAGAAAGATAAAATTTCTCCGACCTCGGTAAACCAACAATTTCATCACGCGAAGGCCGAAAAGTGTGTGAAATCGTAAATTAATATTAATGCAGACTCTTAAATGAGGGAGTTGTTGTGTGGCAGTCTTCATTTCCGACGTACGCGGGATTAAAAGTTCGCAATAAGAACCATGTAGGCGAAGTAGTCGCCCAACAAGTTCGGTATAAACAAAATTCGATCGCCTTTCTCTTCAAGACATGATTCCTTCTGCAATAAGGAGTATATAATGCGAAAATCCAGCCACGTTCGCTTTACTACTACAGTATACCCACGCACCCACAGTCGGTTTTACAGCCCGAAATTTGGATGTTAATTGGGCAGTGGTAATGATATTCACCTATCACAGAAAAGAAAACACCTCCTTCATTTCCAATTTTATATTAATTATTCTATACCTTAACTGTTCGGCGCAAAAAAACACGAAACAAGGCTGATATTTGTAAAGATAGGACAATACACGATAACTTGAAACCAAGCCAAATTATCATGTTGGTCTGTACTCTCCTACCCACATTACCATTGCCAAAGTTGGCCACAAGAATTATGTATCCCAGGATATAAACTGCGGGCCTCCAGAATGGAATCAAATTCCGGGATGAAGCAAATAAATACAACATCCATAAAGGTAAAAGTTTTGAATACATAATATACCTATCCTTAAAGCGGGCAAAGGCAAGCTTTAAGTAGACCGGAGTTGGATCTAGTTTTCCCATGTTGCCGCGGGCCATGAAGTTAGGTTAATATTTAAGATTGCTGTCTTCTGTCATCGCCCTGATGATGCAGGCAGCATGGACCTCTGAAACGTTGGTGGACATCTACCAGACCACACGACACAACAACGCAGAAGACAAAAATCTTTAGACTCACTGCCGTCAAAACCTTAAATCCTACATATGTTATTATTACTAGTTGAATAATTTAAGTCTGACATAAGGTTAGTGTAACGATTAACTAAAAATATTGATCTATCGATAATTTTTATACATAAAACTCACTGCAGTCGTAAATTAAATAATGTGTAAAACTTTATGCTGACTGATAAAAAGTGACGGCGGGTCGCAGGTTGTCCAAGAAAGCATTAACAGATTAAAACTACTTAAAATAAGCAACCAGCAATACCCTCTCCTCCCGCACACACACAAGTTGTTCTTTACATCATAGTAAAGTCCCTCGTCTCGACGCTATCCAGACTGAAAAGTAACTGATTGATTGATGAGTCAGAATGAAGTTGGTTCAATTGGTCACTCTTGGCTGCAAACACACTTAACAAACTGTGTTCATACTTAATGACCAAACTTTAACTTCACTCAAATTTTGTTAATGACACACAGGCCAGAACCTCGCCTGTGTTATTTCGTTATAGAATAAGTAAATGATAATAGAATTCTGCAACTTAAATTTCTCTTTAGGGTCTCTCGCCCAGAATATGAAAGGAAGGTTTCTCACGCGCATGGTCCAGAACAAACGAGTTTCATGTTCTAGGTCATACCACTTAGTCTTCCGTAATTAATGACGCCATTTTGTAATTGCACTTTGCATTTTGAACTATACTCTCACTTCCTTGTCCTTATACTTCCATGTAAAATGTAACTTCTTTGCTGAAGTACTGAAGCAATTTGTGCGAACTTCAAAGACTGTGTTACTAGAAGCATGCAATTGTTCTACTGCGTGAAGGTATATGTCAAAAATGAAAGTGATTAAATTGTTTGAATTAAAAGCCTGCTAGGTCTATACAGAAAATGACTAAATATTAACATCACGCAGGACTTTATAACTACACGAACATATAATATGGCGCGTATTTCTCGTAGGATAATGACAGACTAATCATTTTAAATGTTTCACATAAATGTTTTCTTCACTTTTAACTTCTGAGCGCTATCGTAAACGATTGTAAAAAACGCGTCTTTTATATTCGCCATGTCTGTCTGTCCGCGTGTATATACTTTAACATCGCTGAACAGAATTTCATGATATTAGAAATTGGAAAACTGAATTAAAATTTGTCGACACATTGAAACTTTGGCTAAAGTATGACGACAGACACTTAACACAAAGACCTACCTACACGTGTGTTTTCGGGAATCTCTAGCATAAGTGAAATTTCAGGTTCTCAAGGCGACGAGTTGTTGCACCGTGCAGTCCGGTACAAATTTACGGATGTTTCAGAGGTGCTTGCTGACTCCATCAAGAGGGCGATCGCCCTAGAGACGGAGGCAGTGACATCGGTAAACTTCTACCAGACTACTCGGCACAACAACCCAGAAGACAGCCATATTCGTGATTTCGCTGAATACCTAACAGTTTGTTACTATGTCGTACAAATAAAGAGACATTATAAAATACGGCTGGACCAACACATAATTTATTGAATAGCTGATTCAGAATTCAAATTCAGAAATTCAGAATAGCTGATAAATAAAGGAAACACGATTTAACAAAAGATTATCTCTATACATCTTAAAGCCCCTTACTCAGAGAGCAAAGGCCAGAAATCGAGAGCAAGATAAATGTCCTGATTGCGGTAGGATTTATTGTGGATTTCGAGCGAGAACTACGAAAATCGTATTGCTGATAAATGTGAGAAATGCTGCAAGATTTATTCTCACCACTCTTTAACACGAACTCAAAAATATGATGGCCTGTGTTTGCTAACAAGGAAAGCATAACACACGTTAGTATCTCAGAGGGTGAAAATAACTGTCTTCGTCACTTGGAGTCTTTTTGCCGATACCTGGGTTCGGTTCTTGTCTTAAGCCAGATTCTTACCAAAGTTTTCAATGCATGAAATGCGTGTCAAATGACAAAATTCTCGACATAAATCTGCTATCAATATGAAGTGTGATCTGTAGGCCTCGTTCATACAGACTTTAACAAGTTCTGGAAAGAAATCACGAATTTACTTCCAATTTCATAACCTACAAGCTACGAAGAGTACATTATAAGTTACAAATGAGTACTAGTGGTCTTTTTATATAATTATTATTCAAGATTCCTGCCGTCTGAAGTCAGATGTAACCGCAAAGTTTTGGAACCCAACCATCCTCGTAATTTCAACATACCAGAACACTGTATGAATAATTCGTGGGTATGGAAATGTTTTAACACTTGACAAAAATAAAATTACCGTTTAAATTAAATTTCGTGATTTAAAATAAATCGAACCCTTTATGAACTACCTCCAGAGCAAATGGTACATGCTTTAACTGCCGCTAGTTACTTTGCATTAAACAAACTTCATTTGGATAAAGGTCGCGTGCTTTTTGACAACATAATAACTAACTCCATGAAGTAGGATATTTCTTTAAAACCTAATAATCGCTGAGCCAAGAAATTATATATTTTTATGAAATTCGAAACAGATCTCAACAGGCGTCTTATTCTTAACCGGTTCAATGAAAATACTGCCAGTATCTTTTGAAGATAACAAGTGGCCAACACGATTATGGTAATTGTTTTAATACGAGTACGACACATCAAACCTCTACACAAAACTCAGCAGCCGAAAAAACATCTTATACACCAACATACAATTATTATTCCTAATGGCTTTGATGATTGCATCATTTTACTAATTTATTTATTTTTGACTTAATATCAAACAAAATAAATCACATGTATGTATGTGCATGTGTGTGCGATCTTTAATAAAATTAAAAAACCCGATACCCTGAACTACAGGACTATATTTCAGGAGGGACACCAGTGATTCTTTTGTTCTTTTGTTTGAAGGGTTGATCTCGGAAAGTGAAGTCCGTGACGTCATTGTTCTAATGTTACTTCACCTCATTCCTGCGACCGTCATCAAATATGAAGAGTCTGAGATCAGGAAAGGGAGGAACAATGCTTAACAGAACGCCACAGAGACGCAAATTAATTTTTGTTTCTGTCACGGAAACTTCATAAAACAGCAGCTGACGTGCGGTCCACTGCGACCAACGCCATTTACTAAACAGTTTCGGACATAAAATTAAATTCAGTCGATTGGCCGATCGCTTGAATGTACGACACCGTTTCGTATCTTGTGTTATCCACAGATTTCCAAATCCTTCCAGGCGCATAATAGGCTAGTATCTTAAAATAGACCACTAACTTACTCTTACAAGTCCACCCAAATTCACCATTCTGACTCATTCTACGATATGTAACAAATAAAACTGATAAGAAATAAAATAAAAAACTCTACCGTTTTATCTAGAGTGAATTCTACATAAAACTTTACTCTACTGTTCCTCCGCCCAACAGCTTGACATTTCATACTTTACTCACTGTTGCTTATGCTTATGCATATGCCAGAGGTACAAAATAACATAGGAATGCGACACAGCGCTACTAAGTAGGTTTACTCCAATAATTTATTTTGTCCGACTTCAAGCGTAGCAATACATGTGGCCTACAATAATTCCGAACTTAAGTTTTACCCTCACAGCAAATTTCCGAATTTTGAAAGCAAAATTCAACATTTTTAATTTATCTTATGGATCAACGCGGGATGTCTGACTGTACCACAAGTTTGAAAATGTTACGAAAGAAGCACCATAATTTGTTACCTTACATTCAGTTTAGCATAGCTTTCATTCCTCAGAAACATAATTTTCATCGCATGGAACTAATATCAGACACGACCTTACCGGAACACGGGGAGCAGATGTGAGGATAATATTAAAATTGGTCTAAATAAATACGGTTAGCTAGTGTCTCCTTGATTCACCTGGCTCAGGATAAGGACTAGACAGCCATAGCTTGGTACGTCTTTATAAAATAAGACAAGAAAAACCGTATTTTCTATAGTCCAGTCGGTTAAGAAGTGTTTTGTGTCATACCTCTGATTTCACTTTGGTGTATCGGGAGCAAAACACCCAAGCGTGTTTTTACCTTCAATACTCCACAGTAAAATAGCGCCTAGTCCGAAAAAAAAAACCTTTCAAAATTCCCCCGGATAATGGAGTGGCTGGACCCGCGAGATTATCTCGGCCTGCTTTAAAACCACTACTGTAGGTAAATAGGAAATAAAACATGAACTAGTGGCTAATTCTATTGTGGCATGATTCGTGAATTTGAAAAACTAAATATGACCGAACGCCTGTAATTTATAAATTCTCCACAATATCCAAATTTCTCTTCTCTGGGCACCAGTTTTGTAATTCAGAAAATAACAAATTCGTGCACAGAAGCCGTATACATACTAAGCCATTCTTTACCGGTTACCGGTCGGGGGAGACAATTTATTTTCTCTTTCACTGGGAAACTATGTCGTTGAAATGAATACTGGAGGGAAATCTTTTCACAGAACCTGTGTAGGTACAATACGGATGATAGAAAAGGTCACCGAAGACCTGAGGCCGGGTCGATTGGGCGTGGAGGATGAATCATGCTCGCTACAAAGACGAATCATATAAGACCATCCACCCGGGGCCGAGAAGGCAACTTCCTCATTCCACATGACAGATTGTAGCACAATTTATTCACTTCCCTCCTTCTACAGCCATTGGAAAATAGAACTAAAAACACGACCAGTTATTCACCAAGAGCGATTTAATTACGCCAATACTATTCGATATAATTCTAAATTTTTACAAATACATTTAAGCTTTTATTATATTAAAAACAAGTTAAATGTTTACATAAATATTAATTAACTGATTAAATCTGGTTTAGGAAGGTGTTACATCCTCAACTTACAGAAATAAATCCACGCTTTAGGAATTAAAGGACATCTACGACCAATAAGCCACATTGGCCACTGACCAACATGTACTGCAAGGATATTCAATGCTTAAAAAGGTTATATGCCCCCTATAGGTGTACGTATGATATGGTCTTTAGGGTGGTTACGTTAGTTTAGGTAAGGTTAGATTATACAGAATTAGAGGGAAAAATTAAAGTGTGTATCCTTGGTCACAGAAGTACAGCAAAAGTGTGACATACGGTTAAAACATTTTAAAGAGTAGGTATGTCTAATCGTTGTATAAAGCATATATATAAATCTACATGAATGATTATTTAACAAGTCTGAAACTACTGTTGTCGTCGTATATAAAATGAGAGATGTGGTACTGTTTATAAAATGCAAATCGCGAGATATAAGAAAAGTTACTAGTCAGTTACCTTCCAGAAAGTATTACAGAGTACTGTGGGAGACAAAACTTTCTACACGAATAAGATTAATGGTCCCGTTCCCGATCCAAACTGCGCAGGATACCAACTTCCAAAACGATAATATGTTTGGACTGCTTTCTTTGGAATAACCAAAGTAATTATAGTTCAGTCATTGTGGGTAGGGACATCTCATGACTAGACAACTGTGATATTCGGGGAACACCTCACACCATCCTATTCGGCGATAACTGGCAGTTGTAAATTTAAAGAACCGCTAAACTGGATACAAACGATTCAATTCACTGTCGATCGCATTCTTATGAAGTGTTTTAAGTAGTCTTAAATCGAAGAGACATTCTAATCACTCACAACAAACATTCGGCATTAAAAGTTATACAAGAGGGCATGAAAAATAGTTACGTCACGCCTTTCAATGAGATGACGTTTACAACACGATTATTCCTTCCCAGTTTTAAGCAAGTGAAGTGATAGTTCCGACTACGCAGGTGACGCATTTAAAGAAACGGGAGAGAGCAAACAAAACTGTAAATGCACAGGCCTACAAATTACAGTGAAAGGCGCATTAGGCAGGTAATCTAAAATAATTATTTAAGCTCTTGTGAAAAGTAATCACTAAAGTTATACGATCTAAATTAAAAATGAAATGCTTCAAAAACATTTCGTATGATCCTACATGATCAGACGTCATCGAAATCGGTTTATTCTTTTCAGAGTTTATTTACGCGTACGGAAAGACACACAGACAGACGAACAGACAGCAGCCGTTCGCAGGGACTAACAAACCCAACTGATGGTTACAAACGCTATGAAAAGGGGTAGTAATGTGAACATATTTATTTAGCGGCTAAAATAAATAAATGTAAGTCGTAAAATAGTGTATCTTCTAGATTTAAATGAGCGAGGCTAACACTGCAATCAAAGATCCGTATGATTGCATTATTTAACGGCGATCACAGCAAGCGTAAATAAGGAATTGCAAAGGTGTAAAACGAACAGTCATATATTTTGAATAAAAACCAGTATTTGTAAGGGGAGGGGGGACAACATCCATGAGAATAATCACTTATGATAACCGAAGTTTGAATTTGGTTTTCCAGTACACAAAGAAAAAGCTATGTATTCGTAAGAGAACTTTGGAGGTGACGTCGTAGACTTGTATTTAGGAGGCTTTTGTTTTTAATTTCAACCGCGGTACGTGCTATCATCCATACCCACTTTCTTCATAGTTTGTACTTGGTCTCGAAAAGAAAATTATAAAAAAAAAACATTTCCTGAAAATAGATAAAGTATTCTTCTTTTAAAATTCATATTCATCATTAATGGTCAACTTCTCATTTCACGTAAGTCCATGTAACATACGTAGTTGATGCATCATTGCAAAATAGCATTATGGATATTGAAGTAAAGTGTTTGCAGGCCCCAGGATTCACTTTCGCTGAACCTGTGAATTAAAGTTTTGTTCGCTTTGCCATTATTCGCAGTGGACATGTCATTATGGAAATTAGACATATTACGGAAATTCAGCAAACTGACCATAATCTTAAATGATATAGAAACCAGACATAACTTAGCCCGAGATTCCCGTTATATATACATGATATGGGAGGGAACTGCTAGTGTCACTTGTTGATCGAAATAAAACACAAACATTATATCACTCCAGTTACCATGAACAGCGGAAAGTTCTGACATCAAAGCCACAAGAGAATTAATATCTCGAATGAATAAAACACAGTCTCTGAACCACGGGCTATAAATAAAGTAATGCGTTATGAGATACATCTGTAGGGTGGCCATTATTCGCCGTCAAATCATTTTTTATCCCTTAGTAAATATTTTACAGAATTGATCAAGCGTTTTATTCGAATTCGATCGTTATTCACATGTAAATTATTGATGTCACTGTTTACCTACGTCACTATATAGACCTATAATGCTTTTAACCCACAGCGCACACATAACACTGACAAACATTCATATTGGAGGCTTTCTGAGCACATCCCAATACATTCTGATTTTACTAACTGAAGCTTCTCATTGTCACGCTAATGTTGGACAACTTGTTAATTACACAGCCGTCCCTGTGTGCCCTTTCGAAAAGGTTATTAGCAATTCAATCTCGGAAACCAAATATTAATAGACAGAATTATAAATGAATTGCGACGCTACACTTCAGAATAAATTTTTCTTCTAAAACAAAACACTGTTAGAAAAATTTCTAGCCTCATGTCATTTCAGATATTTCGTATGGCGGTGAATGTTAACCGTGTAGACCGTGTTCTAAATTGCCCTGATAAGCTCGTAAATAACAAAGGAAGATAAAAAAACATAAAAGCCCAAATAAATTTCAAAACTGTGAAGGAAATTATTTGCAACTAACAGGAACAAATAATGGGCGTCTGGAGAAATCTGCGGTATTAGGACTTACGTATTTTGTACTCTTCACTAAATAGCCTATTATTATAATGGACATGTAAAGTTATAAAATGCGTACAACACATTTTCGGGTTACCTGAAGGGAAGACACCACTAATTAAAACCTGGACGCACAAGGAACGATAATATTTAAACGGCAAAGTAAACATTCCCCTGCATAATTAAGCATAACGATTGTGTAATTTCATCCGTGTGTCGTGTCTGGGAACCTATGATACGGGAAACCACTCGAATTTACATTAAAGAAAAATTATAGTGAAAGAACATGTTTCGTATCTGACATACCGGTAGACACTTCATCGTAATGTAAACCAGGCTCCTAATTCGATCTGTAGCTGATGTGATAATATGAAAAGAAGGCGTCATGGTGGATCTATTATATCCATGTATTATCCTCTTTTATCCTGTAAGTAGTTAAAGACTGTCTTTGTCCTCAAAACATTTTATATTGAGATTTTGGCATCGCCAGTGTATATGAGTGTATACAAAATGTATTTTATTATGTCTGTATAAGACCGATTATATTTACTAGAAGTTATATATGTACTTTCATCATGGTATTATGGGTTGTGACGTTGCGTGATCTATGTGCTTACCAACGTTTTGGAAGAATATTTTATCTCCAGCTTCACAGTGAATTGTTTGACAAACACAACCTAAAAGACCACGACTGACATTTTATGGCCGTTAAGAACTTCAAATTTCGTGTAGGCCACAACTAGAAAAGAGAAAAAATACAAAAGTAAAGCGCATGTCATTGTCTATTAATTTTAATAACAACTTTATAATTTGCATCTGAAAAACCCTTTAAAAGCTGGATAGCTGAATTCGTGTAAGGCTACTCCAGAATATCGGTCTTAGTGTCGGGTATTACATTATGTCGGTGCTACCACGTTATACAGAGAACAAGTTATAAATAAAATTAATGAAACCTTCATCACGCCTAAAGGACCTTCCGTAAAATTTAAGCTCCTGAAACATCACCTGTGTTTTGGAACCAGTATTCTGGAACAGAATTACATATCTTAAAATGCTTCGAGGTAATAACAAAAGTGCTGTGGTTAAAGAGATGTACCTGTTAGAAACAAAACGATAATGTATAGTAGCTTTTCCCCAGAAACTTTTATTCAGTAATGAGTAACTTAATATTCACATTCTGAATAGTATTATTGTTTTCGAACTTAAAAATTAATACGGCACTAATATAGATAATCTTTATGAAAAGTGTATGAAATATCCAAATAAATACACTCCAAAGCTACATCGTATCCCTGGACAACCGACGGACCGTGAGCTTTATCAGAATGATCCACTATCAAACATCAATCTGTCGAAAGACTTTAACACAACAGATATTACACATTCATAGCATTATAGTAGGAATAACAATGGAAATTTTTAGCAATACCATAAAGGACTGTACGCCACATATATGACTGTAACTGAATTTTTGTTAATTTTTTATTTATTCATCAAAACTTACTGTATTTTGTTGTATTAGAATTATAAAATATATATTTTGAATAAAACAACATCTAAAGCATAGCGAATTAAATTGTTAAAAACAGACAGAAAAGCATTAAATGGCCCGCCAAATTCCGCAATAATTTTCAAGTGGCCTAGAACAAAAAGGTATGGAAAACATTGCGCTACATTATTTAAATTTACATTTTTACAGGTCGCATTAACGGCCTAAAATAAAGAGTACACGAAAATGTAACTACATCTCGTACTTAACCAGTTTTGTTACAGTTAGGTACAATGTTCCCGAGGAGTGTGGGGCTGAAAAAGTTTGCTTCTTGTATCTGTCTCCTTGCTTTTAGTTTTGCATACCGGGATTTAACGACGCATAAATACAAGTACTGCCGCTGGATGTTGAGTTGCAGATGTAGTGATTAAAGTAACCAATTTTCTTACTTTGCAAAATATGAAAACAAACCTAAATTTAATATTCCTCGTTTGTTTCCGGGAGGTTTCACATTCGAATCTCTGTTATTATAATGTTTCCTGTGGTTTTGTTGGTCGTGGAATGTTAAAGTATCTTACAAATAAAACATGACCACTTCTATCAACCTTCAAAAACCTGTCATTGCAAAAATTAATGCTAGCCTACGCACACATAACTTTAATAAACAGAAAAATAATGGCATAAACAATGAATAATACGCTGTTTACTTGTCTTTGTTATAAATTTTAATTGACCGCCAGCGTATTTAACAATTATATCTGTCGTAAAGCTTCTTTCGCTAACATACATTTAAAAACATGCACTTTTTCCTTTCACACAAATAAATTTATTACGAAATCTTATGCATGGTCAAACGAAATATGGAACTTCACAGGGAAGAGAGTCATTCTACCTCGACTCTCTGTCTGCGTTTATAGCAGTGAAGTTATCGCTCTGCTCCTACGCAGAGCCCTACACCAAGAAGAGGCAAGAGTGTGAGATCAACGCATTGAATAATTCAGTAATGCAAATTAAATTACTCTCATTTCCTTCAGTATCATGAAAAATAACCAACTGTATTACATGTACCATACAGACATCTTTCTACAAATTTATTTCATAATACGGTTCTAATTCACAACTAACCGGGAATACCAGACTATGTCATGGTAACAACAGACCAAGGACGGCACGAAAAATGGAAATGTATTAAGAAATGAATGAGAAGATTTATAGATCGCGGTTAGAGAATTGGGTGTAGGATATACTCCGGCGATTTGTGATCGAGTTACTTGATCTAACCTAGTTAATTTTCTTGGATCTCTTTCCTGCCCAGGTTCCTGTTCAAGTGATTGAGCATTACAATGTATTTTATCTGCAAAATGAATCCGGCCAAAGTATAAAAATTGAAGAGGTTATCCCATCAAAATTATACATTCTATGTCTTCCCAATCCTAGGCAGGCCATCAAACGTTATTTACTATCCTAGGAAGAGGTTAACCCATCAAAATTATATATTCTATGTCTTCCCAATCCTAGGGAGGCCATCAAACGTTATTTACTATCCTAACAAAAGTACGTGACCGGTGCAAATTTCCTAATTAGTTTCAAATCCGATAATTAAGATAGTATAATACATATTTCTATTAAACTTATCTGTAATTTACATAATTTTTGTACCGATGCGCCCATTTCAAATTACACCGTTTGTTTAGACGAATTTAAAGGTACATGGGCCAATTAGTCTCTGCATTAAGGAACTGCGTTAATCAGAATATGGCCCTGACATGCAGCCAAGTACTTCTACCAATGCCACAACCAATCATGTACCAACCTCGCATAATTCAGTTCAGACAAACGTGTTAAGTTGCTAACGGTTGCTTTCGTCTCAGATCCATGACTTAATCGTTATTACATCATCATTTTTGATGACCACCATTTTTAATTTTATTATAATCGCCAATGTTCAATAAATTGTCATTGTCAGTATCTTTGTCATGATCACCAATGCCTCATATTTATTTCACATTTTTGTCACACGACAACAGCTGTAGAAACCACTCGTCGCCTTGATGATGGAGGAGGAAGCACTTCTGAAACGTCGGAAAACGTCTACACGGCACAACAACACTGAAGACATTCGTCAAACTATTACATCTCAAAACTTCGGAACCTGGCTAATCTATCCACACGTTTTAAATCCCCTTGCAAGTATTTTTGTACATGCCACTGAAAATTAATTATATCTGAAAATTCAGACTCATTTCACTTCACATGGAAAAGGAATTACTAACAATCACAATAGAAGACGAATGAGGATCTTTGTAGATTTTCTGCCTCAAAATCTGTTTCAGAAACGGGTTTAAAAATGTATAAGAGTGTTAGACGGGAACGGCAAAAATTAGAGGAATATAAATACAAAGACAAAGGAAACATTTGTCAATAACAGACTAAATTATTATTATTAGGAGCAAAGTGTTGTTTGTTTAATTATTTGGTTACTGTAAAATCGATGACATTTTTAATCTAAACTAGTATCACATTTAAAAGAGGCATGTGACACGGAAACACTGAGACTGAATCGAGGAATTAGTCAGGAAATAAAATAAGCCTCATATCACAATGTAAAAGTAGTCCAAGAACTGTAAAAACACCAACGGTAGAACAGAATAGAAATGAATTTACATTCTTTTCGAGAAAAAATAAATACATAGGTCGACCATGAGCGACCTTTAACTACTTCCTCATCGATGTTAATTTCAAAAGAGAGAACTGACATATTTAATTAAATAGAAAGAGAACGACCTCTGAATAATTCAAATATTCAACGCAGAACGGAAACGTTCCAGAGTTCCGATAAACGTCATCAGCAGCAGTAGCGAGTCTCCATTTCGAATATGAACAAAGGAGAAACACGTGCAGGGGAAAAAGAATACGCAGAAGCCCATTATATACGCATTTAAAATGTCACCGTTTATTAAATTAGGTTAGGTTTTCTTCTTTACTTTGGAGCTTCAATAATTTTCGAGGCCGTCGCATGCAAAAAGAAGTCGAAAAGTGAGAACAAGAAGTTTACAAATCCATGAATATGTTTAAGAATTTCATGCACTGAACAATATCCTAACTACATCCGTCTTGACAAAATTTACAGCAGTAAATATATGTAAATGAGGAATTTCGACGTGTTCGGCCATCAGAAGGAAATGGTTATTATCAGTCATCAGTCAGCGGAGGACAATATAACTGATAGAATAATACAAATCATTTCCTTTTACAAAATGTCCTTAATGCATACTACAATCACTTCAAGACATGTGAGTTTTGTACATACGACAGGCATATTAATTATATTTATTTCAGAGAATAAACTGCCTTTTAGTGCGAAAAAAATGTGTTGATCCTTCACGTTCCATAAAACAAATATTCTGGCAGTTAGAC
>NW_019059794.1:647035-668898 GCF_000696155.1 Zootermopsis nevadensis
TACTTTTGAACAAACGTTCATTATAATAAAAAAATTGGCATTATAATTAAAATGCGTGAAACTGAAAGGCCAGAATAATAGAATATTTTAATTAATGATTATATACGGAGATACTGCATAAGCCTTGTTCTGAGAAGACATTAATATTAATATTCGCGAGTGCTCGTCTCGAATCTCGGACGGATGACCGACAATCTTGACAGATTTGTTCTGGACCTCTTCTGTCTGTCCAGAAGAACGCCTAAAAATGTCATTAAACGGAACATGTCCACCACCTTCCACATTCTCATATATGTCCTATTCATCATATGAAACAATCTTACAGCCCCATATGACGCAATTAACCAAAACCTCTGCAATTAAAACAGTGTCTTGCAGTAAACTGATAGTCGATACATGTTGTAATATTTTGTAATTAATTTCACAGAAACGAATATACAGTCTAAGAATATTAAAATGTAACATGATATCCGAGCTCTTAAGTCTCCTGCTTTCCATTCGGAAGACTCAGAGTACAGATCTGGTCAAAAACTGGCTACCCTAACTGAGTTTTACTGTGGGTTACTTTAGTACCGCCAGGCAAATGCTTAGATATCACATTCAATTAAGCCATGACTACTCCCTTCCATATCGTTTCCAATAAATTAGATGCTGTATAGTCTGATAATCAAAAGCGTCGCTAAATAGGCCAAAACATGAGAATGTCAAAGTACGGAAAAATGCAGACGCTTTATAATATTTTCAAGAATCCCAAGTCATAATACAAACGATTGGAAAATTCTCAGGATTTTACATAAGGAATCAGTTCTGGATGTTTTTGTTTCTTTAACCGAGCACGTTGTACAAAACAAAGAAGGAACTGTAAGACATCTTTTGATTTAGCATGTATGATGAATCCAAAGCAATACTATTTAGGAGAGGTCATTTACATGAAATAAAATGTTATCACAAAATTCTGATAAAATTCTTCAAGCATTTGTTACGAAAACTGCGTGGTTTACCAATTTGTAAGGACCTGTTTCATTATAAAATTACATCTCAAAGTTAACCCAACAACTGCGTAAGATTGTAACATTCGTCAATAATTCTGGGACTGGAAGATATTTACTGATAAGTGAAATCGGGCGCGAAGTTAACCTCGCACTTTCTATCGCAAGGAAAGTACAAGCAGTTCCATTTCTAGAAAAATACTCATTAAAATTGCAAGAGTCCAAATTGTTGTGTCTACAATCTACGTTTTGAAAACGGAATCTCTCCCTCTTACAGCGTGCAGAATGGATAAAAAGTGAAAGTAACATTAGTCCCTTTCTATGAATCTTTGCGGAAGATTCTACTAAGTATTCTGTTATCTCAGTAGTCCAACTAAACATAAAATATACCTTCTCATTTCCAGCCAGCACCAAACTATACGACCCATTTCCATAGCGCAGGGGTGCCCAGAACTTGTTTCCCGTGTATCGTATATTATATGACAGCCGAGCTAATCTTTCATCGCCTACAAAGCACAAGTGAAGAAATATATTTACGGTTATAAAAAGATTATAAGAAATTGTATTCAACTGAAAACTGAAAACATTTTTACCCGAGGGTAAATCTGGTGGTCGTTTATGGAGAAAAACTTTTCAGTATATTGTGAAAATTATTTAAGAAAACTTAACATCAGGGAAACTTAAGGTAGTAGATACGTGGAGTGCACGGATTAAGGGAAAGATAAAATCTTGGAACTAGAAGAACAAAAACAAGAAATACATGAAGGAGAAGAAGGGTGTAAGGTAGCGGTAACATAGTTCTATATTAAACATGTGTGCCCAAAACCAATACTATATTGTAATGCAGGCTCACACTTTTGGAACTGTTTATATTTATATCAGTTTCGGGGTATTCTGTAAATCCACAGCACTCACCTACAAAACAAACACACAACAAAAACAAATAGTAAGTTTCAAATAACTATCATTTTCTTCGGCATCTTTATATGCTTTCCACAAAAATGTTACTTTGCATGAGGTTACTCAGTACAAAGAATTCTACTCAATAAATGAACAAATGAAGTTAATCATCTTTATTAAACTATAATTAGTGCAATAGATGACACAAGTAACAAACGAGTTAAACTAAACCATTGTGCACCGTCATCAGACAGCCAAGTCTACCCCGGTTACTTTGATCCATCAGACTCGCCGACTGCAGAGTTGCAAATATGGAATAAATTACACATATTACTGATCCAGAAGTAAACTAATGTAGTTAAAAATTACAAACTGGCGCATCTCTACACGTTTCGTTTTGTAACTAACCTTGTAGTCTCGAAGAATGTCTCTCTTATAAACATTATGTATTATCAACATTAAGAAAATAGAAAAAAAAATATTTTTAATATCACAAAGGTCTCCCTTTACTTGAACGTATATTTAGTACATTATAGAATTTGAGATGCAGAAAAAATATAAATTACAGAAAGAAAAGGAATAAAGGAGAATATTAAGAATAATCATATCGAATACGTTGACAGTATGAGAAAATAACACAGCTGGCTACAATTTATTTCAATGGACATGAGTCTCTCTGCCCTTCTTTCGATAGTGGCAATACAAATTAATTTTATTCACTTTCAATGGACATGAGTCTCTCAGCCCTTCTTTCGGTAGTGGCAATACAAATTAATTTTATTCAAAATGACAACTCCACATCCTAACTATACGCGCAGTCAATAATTTGCTTTATCGCTCACAGAACCGATATACGCATTCAGTTCGGTTTCCATAACCTAACAACGTTTAACTGGTTGATATGATTAATTAAATACAATTTGCTTTCTTGGTTCTAGGAGCCAAATTTTTAAATATCAAATTAGCCTCCTGCTTCCAAAGCTGGTATCTTATAGACCAGTTCCCAACAAAACCTTTTGCTCCGTTCAATTACCAGGTTTCCAATTTGTAGGGGAATTCGTTAGTTGAGCGAGTAAACCGAATTCCGTAAGGGTTTTGGTTATTAGCTAAATTAAGAGCGGATATACAGCGTTATCATGACTAAGATACGTACAGGCCTATACAATTAGACGTAAACGTAATATCAAATTAAATAACTACGGCGAAGTATAAAGTTGCTTACAGTTTGGCAGTAACGAAGGCAATTATAGGACACTTTTACGACAATAATTCTGTAGCAGGATGATCGTCTAATGGCAAACAGACTCTTTCTTCGAGTTATACACAACTTGTTAAGATGTATCGAGATGTCTACAGTTACTTATGTCTTCGTGCGCATGGTCTTAGATCATAACCACAGTTGGATACGGGGTTCGAATCAAACTCTTGGAATTTTCATGTCGCCCTCTATTATCTCTTGGGGGAGGTCTTACGGCCCGATAATCATTACTGACATCTGCTTTGTTGCACCGTGTTATCTGGTAAACGTTTAGCGACGTTTAAATGGTAATTACTGCCTCCATAAATAGAATGAAGAGGCAGCAAGTACTTCTGACACAGCGCAATAACCCAGACAAAGATCGCCCTGATGATGGAGGCAGTGACTACCTCTGAAACTTCGGTGAACGTCTACCAGACGACACGGTGCCAGAACATAGAGTGCAGTCATCTGCAGGGCTATTCTAGCACTTTCAACCGCTCGGAAAGTTTACAAATTATTTTCTAGAGTGCAGTCATCTGTAGGGCTATTCTAGCACTTTCTACCGCTCGGAAAGTTTACAAATTATTTTCAGTGACGTCATTCATACACTCCCCACAACTTACAGACGAATGGAGTATTTTCGGATCATCTGGGGCAGGATGATGAATAACCTTAACTCCTGCAGCGAGACCAGCCACTGTTTTTCTAGATGACTTCACTGTACAACTTCCTAGCAACATGAATAGCGGCCGTCACATTGTCTTATCACTTACACTCGTAAACATAGCACGATATGCAAACACGTGGCCTTATTAATTACTTTCATAAGTGACTTATTCGTGACTTGATGGCTGTAAACAAACCGCGTAATTTGCATAGCTTCGAATGAGGCATAATGGCAAAATTTGCCGTATGTTTTATTTAACAAATGAGGGACTTCGCTGACAAGCTGAACATAGTTAACTTCTGAATAAAACCTCTGCTCTATGAAATCAGTTAGGAATATTTACTTACTATAAGCTTTTAATTTTCTGATACATAAAATATTTCAGATTAACCGCATTAATTTCGAAAGCCTAATGAAAGGTAAGGGAATTTGCAGAAAATATTGCCAAGTTGCTGCCATTATCATACTTTCACAAGCTGTCAACAAAAATCAGCATCATTAGTAACAAACATCGGTCAAATTATGTTCAGTGAAACATTTGCCAACTACGCGGCGCTCCGTGTTGACAGACGCCATTTAAGTGTCAGGATATCAAAGTACACGACGTGCATCTTACTTTCAGAACACAATAAATGTGCCACTGATCTTCATAAACAGTGAATGTGTTAATTTGCTTAGAGCTAAATCAAAAGAGAAACTTTTGCCAAAGACAACCTGCAGGTTATGAGGTAAACCTTGCCCAGAAAGTAATTAGATTTATTGCCAAAGATTATTTTGATAAAATGAAAGCATTACCTTATAAGCTGATTAGATATCACGGATAAGACCGAAAAAACTACACTGCTGACGAAAAAGGAAAAAATAAAAGTTAAGTTTATTCTTTATACATCAAAGATTTGTCACTTCATTTTATGTTAAAAGTAAGAATCTTATTTTAGTTGGCTCTCATGTTAAAAACGTAAAATAAACCTAAATAATGTTTCGGAACTTCGTATGTCCTAATTCTTTGCATATATAATTGAATTTACATATTTTTAGAACAAATATTTTGGTTGGCCATATTATCTGCGCTGTGCAGATAATACGCTCAAGAGCAAAACATTCATCAAACATTTCTTTCCTGGCTTTCATGATAAAGGACAAAGGTAGTAATGCTTTTAATGTCAAGAGCAAAACATTCATCAAACAATTCTTTCCTGGCGTTCATGACAAAGGACAAAGGTAGTAATGCTTTTAATGTAGCTAAAAAAGCTCTGTAATGGGTACGTATGTCGTGTTTGCTGTAAAACCCTTTTAATGTTACTAAAGAATAGACAAGTTTAACATGACCATATTTCCTTCAAGCACCTCATTTATTTGCCTCGGTACAATTCAATGAAGCCTACACTTTTACGACTTTTCCGCGATACCCTTAATAAATTCTGATTCTTAAAAGGAATTGTATCCCAAATGCCACCGTGTCCTAAAAAATTAATATTTGTGTAGTCCATGGTTCAGGAAGTATAATAGTAATCATTGTAAAACATCTACCAGAAAACGACATGTGTTTGAACACAAGTCCACTGTATCTATTAATATTCTGTGCCACCCAAGAATGAATTAGTTTAAACCGGTTTCGAACGTCGTGCAGATTCGAAAAAACAGAATCCTTCTGCCTTCAGAACACACAAGAAGACAGTCACTTCGTGAGACAGCGTGCCACTGGTCCCTGTCACAGAATTATTTATAAATCACTTTGAAATACAAAATCTAAGAAGTTTCACCAGACATCTTTTTTTTCCTGCCCATTTCTTTCTCTGTTACGGTTATCAATGTCAATCGAAAATCGCAGAGTTATTAGCACTCGTACATCGTATTCGGCACGTCTCGTAGTCAAACATCGACCTGGCAAACGTCGATTCTTTTGGTAGGTCTATATTTAACGTCATAAAATTTATAGCGTAAAATTTCGTACAATGAACAAAGTTGCTTCTAACGTCTGTCTACTCAATTGCTTAATATCCGTTTGACTGTGAAATCCCTATAGAGATTTACAAGAAATGTCACCCCAATCCGAGCAGAGTTCTGTCTTGTCATCGTGTTACGTGGTCATCAGAAAGTCGCTAGATTCTTTTTAACAACAAATTCTGGCATTCACATGTGTCTAGTCAACTCCCTCAGACCCTACTCCCTTAAAATCAATTTCTATGTTATCCTCCAATCAACTTCTAGGTCTTCCGTAACGTAGTCAATTTGGCTTCAAGCTGAAAACAGTAGAAATATTGGAAACGTTAGCAATACACCCTAAGTTTTTCGGTACCATCACCCAGAAACATGAACCACTGCTTCTTCACTGTACTTTTCCAAAGAGCCATAATAAGTAATTTGTAAATATGTATGTATAACTAATGGGAGTTTAGTAAAAGCGGATAATGAAACAAGCAACCTCCAACAAAATAACACATCATACGAACGTCGTCGTATTGAACAAAATATTACAAGGGACTGACTGTATCAAAAGCCACAATAAATCAAACATTTCATTAGTTTTGTCTGATTATCTATTTCACTCCACCCTGAATTACACAAACACTTAAATACTATAGAAAGAAGGACTACAGTAAAAATGTTGAAATATTTTCTTAAAGAGATTTTAAGTTTGAAAGCCATATAAAATGGGTTCGAAAAAGACACTTCACTTTATGATTTCGGAGGAAGTTAAAAGGTTAGGAGCTTTAAAAGGCTGCTGCATGGCTTCGATGTAGTCAGGTAATGCTGTAAATGGGGAATTCACGGCGCAGACGATAGATAACGATGCATTTTACACGCCTTCATACGCGTGCTCGAACTTTACGGTTCTCTGCCTTTACAGAGTGGATTTAAAAAGCATCAGCTGAGGAATCTGATTACGTCAACAACAAAAGATGAGGGTGGAATTTAAAAAGAACCAACGATTTCTTGTCTTGCTGTTAAATTCTGTTCGCGTTTGCTTTGTCCAATAACAAAACATTTTCTTCAAAACCCAGAGGAAGATGATCTTTGTATTTACAATCCTGAACTCCAGAATTCGACTCCTAAAAAATTGTGCCATGAATATTAACAGGATGTGACGATTAAAAAATGATACACACACCATTAATTGTTCACACTACAAATGTTCGCAAACACATTTCCAGGCAAGAAAATGTACAAATATTTACATTATTGAAAACATGTTATGAATGCATGGAGCTTTATCTCCACACATCAATTTTTATTCACATATTATACCATGGCGGTGTCATCTTGAAAAGATTTCGAATACAATGCAATGTGACAGAAAACGGTTGAAACTCTAAAACTACTTTAACACTCAGGTCACATGAGCAATGTCACAGGCCTTCTGTTCACTGCCAGTTATCGATACGTCAAGAGTTTGTACGTATCGTTCTGTATAAAACTGATGATACAGCAAGTATTTAAAATGTGAGGGAAAAGAACAGATTAACGAAAGTTCAAATCAAGATTATTTCTTGCATTACAAGGGTCTAACACGCTGTTTCACTTTCTGAAGCAAAATATTGATAACTACTACTACTACTACTATGGCGTAACAGCCCAAAATCGAGCCCTAGCCTCCTCAAATATTGATAACATAAAACATAAAATAGTATAGTAGACACACCCCTATTTGCTTAAAAAAGGGGGACGATAATGACAAACCACATAATTGAATAACAATACTACGAACAGCGGATCAGCGGAAAACACGAGTGACAAAATATCTTTAAAATAAAAGCTAATGTACTCCACTCGAATGGGGGGGTTACACACGTGTACATTATTTACCTACCAGGTCGCCTAAGTCACTCAACTGTTGAGTATAATATTGTCAGAATATGAAAACTGCTTCGCAGTATCTGCGGCCAATGATTTACTACCAACTTTGAATAGGCCAGGCTACCAGTGGCTCCACAGATAGCTACCAACTTGAATGCGGTAGTTCGAGATCTCTGGACACAGTCGACGAATTCAAACGCAACACCTCGGTCAGATAGCAGGGAAACTTGAAACAGGAAAGGGAAGTAGATGGGGGAAATAGATGCAGTCATTGTACGTAACCAATCATATCTCTGTCTTTCAGCTGTCTTTAAGAATGTTTAAAAATATTTAAAAAACAAATTCCGGTTATTAACATTATTAACGGCGATATGAACAACGTAACAGAGAAGAAATATGGTGGATATTACCACAACACTCCTAAAACCGAAAACGAGCAAAATTTTTTCATAAGATATTAAGTTTATATTACGAAACGAATTAAATAAATTAAAAATTAAACAATAATTACAAAATTTTACACTTTATGAAGATAATAAAAATACGTCTTCTGCAACCAATATTAACAATTTTCTGCATCACAGATAATCGAACAAAGTAAAATGACCAGAAATTATTACGGTGCTTTGGGTTTAAAAATTAGATTAATAAAACAAATATCATTTCCGGTGGCACCGCCTACTAAAGCCATCAGTGGAGAGGAGTTGTTTACGGAAATGTAATAGAAATTACGTTGCGGCAGAAAAAAAAAACAAATCATAAGAAATACGTACTGTTAACAAAAATAACACATGTAGTCTGAGTATTAAATTATAAAATACTTTTAAATTATTTAGTAAGTAGTAATGGTAATTATAACAGAAACAAAGTACAACAACAACAAAAATGACCTGTGCTCCATCCGTTCACTTTGTGCATACAAATCAAGAAGGAGAGTTTTCCGCAATTTAGTCTTCACCTGGCGGGGGGAGGGGGGGGGTGAAAAATGTCGGCACACTAATTCCTACGTTTCACAGTCTGTCAGACCATACTTATAAGCTTATCAGTAAGTCTAGAAATCATAAAAGAAACAAAGGCCTGTGAGATGTAAGGTTCTCAAGGCAGTGAATAAGACGATGTTCTCCTGGGTTATGACGCCGTGTCGACGCACAGATTACAGCTGGGCAAGTCCGTGGATCAAGCCTCGGTTTGTTTTCCAAGACTCCGTAAGAGGGGAAGCAGATTCAAAATTCAGGTTACATAAACCGATCACAGTTTGCAAACGAGGTTGATGGAAATTTCCTCTGAGGGCTCTTTGTTGACCTTATTCCGTAGCAGAAGATTTAGCTTCTTGGTACGCTCGAAAATTACGAAATTGCCACCCTCACTCTGTTGCTGTAACAATTTTTGACCAGCCAATGAGAGTTATTGCCCCAGCCTAAATTATTCAGTCAAGAACTGATATAATTTAGGGCTCGTCGATTAGAAATGTTGTTGTTGTGCGTGTGTTGCACCGTCTTGCAAACAGAAAACCTTCTTTCGCGCCGGTGATGCAACACTCTATGAACAGTCTTCGAACATGGCGGACGCACTTCCACGCGGCTCTACTACGAGCGCAATAAATAAAACAACCTCAGATTCCCAATGAGCTTTAAATATTTAATTTAGATTGTGCGTCGCTTCATACGAATTCATTCCAATTTATCTGACAATGGCAGTCACTTTGAGCTTCGGTGTAGAATTTGTGTTGTAAATATTTAAAGACACCGTTTGTGTATTTAAAACGACTACGCTTTTTGAAATAATAACCAAGATAATCAAGACTGCATCCCGTATCGCTCAGATGACCTCAAGCACCGACTGCCCGCGATTACATCAAAGTCGCGAATTAGTTCGGGTAGAAGGCAAATACCAAAGTTTTGGACAAACACGCTGTTTTCATCCTCAGCCCTTAAGATGTAAAGAGTATGTTTCTCCAAAACGTTGGTATGTACCTCCGAGTCTACACGGCGTCATAACCCAAAACAACTTTGTCATCAAACGAAAATCTAAATGATCTTTATGTTCACAAGGCGGCGAGTATGAACATTATCGTCTTCTGGAATGTTATGTCGTGAAGTGTCGTAGAGAGTGGCCGACGTTTCAGAGGTGCTTACTGTCATATAGTAATAATGATGGAGGATGATGGAGGCAGTTAACACCTCTTACATGGTTGTCAATTTCTATTCGACTGTACGCCGGGACACCCCAGATGACAGTGTGGTCAATTTCTATTCGAATGTACGCCGGGACACCCCAGATGACAGTGATCTACAAACGTGTGCTTGCAGACTGGACAGTTCTCATCAAAAAAAACTTTTTACGACATCGATGTGGATTGGAATAAAGTTTTTGCGTGGAAACTTTAATAATTTAAATAGACCCGTAAGAGTAGTATTTTTACAAGTGTTATTATTTCGTGTATTTTACTAAACTAAGAATACAGAATTGTTTCAATAGGTAAATAATATCACATTTTTTGTTTGTAATGCAAGTGTCTTTTCATGGTAAGGCACTAAGTGCGTTACGTAAATTCCATCAACAAAGACGAGTATGCTGGAATCGGAAATAGGCCTATAACGATTACGGATTTACTTTTAAACTCTTGGAATGTCGAATGGTTATTCAGCGTTTAATGATGTACTTATTTATAAATGGTTACTCAGAAAATATGTGGAAGGAAGAGACAGTGATGTAGTTTCCGGGAGGAACTAAGAAAGCCCAATGAAAGCCTCTGTTGGAATAGCAAGGTTGTAGGCCAAGATATGGGTCCTGACTGTTCTGCATATCAAGTTGGAATTATAACCATTCGAATTCGACGTCAGATAAAATTATATTCAATATTCTAAAGATACATAATATACACAGACAAGACACTTTATTATAATTGCATCCTGAAATTTCCAAGTATGTGATATGTTAACTATGCATATGGAGTTAGTAGCAACTGCATTAAGCATTTAGCCCATATATATATAAATAGGCACACGCAAGTGCGTGTGGGTCCCGGGTGGGAGAGGTGATTGGTTGAAATAGTTGCAATATACCATTTACTGTATTTGTTAATTAAAGTTTTTATTACACAATTTCATTAAAAAAACAGATGTCCGACAGCGCGAATCGGCATTAGATTAAAACCAAGCTGAAGTAATTGTTATAGATACCGAAATATTCCAACAATATCATTAAAGTATTTTACCGTAACACCACCAAGATATCATTCCTATTAATTTAAGTTACTCAGCAGCATAATTAAACTGACAAGAGTAGATCTATAATAAGATCTACAGGAAACACACCATAATTCTTAATCAACAGAAATTTGCTTTATCTTTAAACACTACACAATATGTGTCGTATTTGCTTCCTGATTCAATTACATTGAATTCGTATACACTGATTTCGAATTAACTCTGACTGAAATATTACAGCATCGCCCTGCCTCATTTTATTTCTTAACATAGTCTATTTCTACGAAGCTTTAAAACAGACTGCAGTTTGCTCATTACATTTTATGATTTCACGATTTATTACCTGCAAGTATAACACAGCTAAAATGTTGGAAACAACTTTAAAGCTAATATGCTAATTTGCTTAATGGCGTAAGAAAAATCTTTTATTACAAAACGAAGGCAAAACTGCTGTGTAGACAGCAGAGTATTAATCTAAATTATTAATACTCGAACAAATATCATGGACTCTTAAAAAGATACGTGATCATCTACACTGCAACATTATGGTTTCGAAAATAAATATTGAAAATTATCAAATAAATATTTAGCAGAAATACTTAAAAATGATGACCAAAGTCGCAGGTCTGTGTCATATTAAGAATTTAAAAAAAACGTCGAAAACACGTGTATGTCTTCATGCTTCAAATCTGAGGAAAAAATTTCCACTCCATTTTAAACAAAATAGGTGTTTGAAATCATTTCTAAAATTCTTCGAAGCTCTTGGACTCCATTCGTTTTGTTTCTGTATGCGTGTGTGCGTATGTTTTGTTTTTTAATGAGGTTAAATTACAGCGACGAATGAGACAAAGCCATATGAGTACTGACAAAGAATGGGTGGTGTTGACACTAGTGTAGCAAATTTCGCAACATTTTGTAACGTAACATCTGATTTGTTTTTTTTTTCAAAGCGAAGATTACTGTCTTTTGGAATGATTGGCTGTGGAAGATAATGACCGACGTTTCAGAGAATTTGCTGCAGTGAAATCCCCTAAAACACTGGTCTGTATCTACCTGAATACACAGCGCCACTTTCCAGAAAACATCCATCATACACTCGTCGCCGTAAGAACCTAAAAGTTTAAAAAAAACTCTAAACGCGGTTTTTCGGCAGTGCTTCCTCTAAATCTTCTCAGAATGTTTTTTCAAGTTTCGCAGGAACATTAATACACAATTTTAACAGCTTGGAATAACTGAATTAGTTCCATTAAATTCAGCGCTTTTTGGTATTTAAAATTTAAATTCACTGATGGACGTCTGTACAAATTAGCGTAACTACTGTCGTTCACCGGCTTTGCTGCAGACAGGCACATTTATTTATTTATTTATTTATTCCCCCAGAATGTTTTTTCAAGTTTCGCAGGAACATTAATACACAATTTTAACAGCTTGGAATAACTGAATTAGTTCCATTAAATTCAGCGCTTTTTGGTATTTAAAATTTAAATTCACTGATGGACGTCTGTACAAATTAGCGTAACTACTGTCGTTCACCGGCTTTGCTGCAGACAGGCACATTTATTTATTTATTTATTTATTCCCCTTTAACATTTACCAATTCGAACTATATAATCGCCGCCATCAGTCACTCATACTGTGGTGTTCACTAGTGGATTTAAATCTGTTACCTGTTGGAATCCGAGCCTAAACAAGTAATTGTCTGGCGTTCCTTAACACGTAGTCCGATTTCCTACTGCATGCAGTATTTCAAAATGTACTTGACCGGGGCTTGCTTAATACAGTCTCTGAAAACGGTCTTCACATACCATAACATTAATATCGAGACGCAAACATCATTCCCAACAGTGAGTTTAATAGATGGACTTACATTTACCAAGACTTTCCTCCATTGAACCCGTCGAATGATCATACTCCTTCAAAGGCGAGTAATTTTGAGAAACTCAAATTCATAACGAAAGTTATACTTGTTAGTGATGTTCCTTTGATATGTACGCTTTTGCCAATTTCACTCAAACAGACGAACATAATTCATTTTATATCCATCTGAATGCAGATGAAATGCGCTATTAATGTTTTAGCTACGTTATCTCTCCCTTCGTGGTTTCAGAACTAAATTTAGTGGGACAAACTTGAACGTGTAGTAGAATAATGACAGGAGGTGTAGTAGAACTTGAGAATGAGTCTGCCTTTCGAACGGAAAGAAAATAAACAAAGCTTCTTCAGTCAAACAAGAATTGGACACAGGAAAGTCAGCTTCTCGGTCGCTAGTGAATGTAGCCCGAAGGCCGATTGGCTGTGTTTATCATTGTTTCAGTCTGTGAGGCCAGGATATTGCGTATTCCTCTGAACACCACAGAGGGAAAACTCTAAGAATTTCAGGATTGGGAACTACAGGTTGCCGCATAATAAATTATACTATTCCAAATAACAGGATGTTTATACGTATTTATAATTCTTAGAGGCTTAGGAAATTACTATGAACTGCTTTACATTTACGCACTGTGCAGCAATTGCTGAACTGTTATTTCACAAACAATTGTTTAAATTCATTGACGCAGAACGCAGCCAATGGTGAAGCAGGACTTACATCTTCTCCGCACAAGATTCAGCTGGTACAAGTACTGTAGCCTAGAGATTATGATAAGAGCCTAGAATATTCCCACACTTTCCTTCGGGTAATTAATTATATGCCGCCTGCAAATGGAAACGAGTGTACAATGTGCTAGAAAGATCCGATCTTTTACGAGATATGATCACCTTACACGCCGTAGAAAAGCACTCCCCCCCCCAAATTAATTAATTTAGGCCGCTGTTTATGTTCACTCAGCTCTTATACACAAACAGAACTACTGACTAGACCAGATATCACTAACAGACATGTAAGTTTCAGTTCAGATTAAATGAATAAAGCTTTAGCATTCATGCTGAGTGCCTATTAAAGTCGCTTTGTCCGTCCATCCATATGTACGCATGTACAAACTTATGAAATGCTGAAAATATTTTAATCAAATTTTATATAAGGAAGCTTTACAAGAAAATACAGATCCACTATAATTTCAATTAAAATTGGAGTACAATAACAGCCGCTTTACGTAAATATCTAAAAGTTTATTTTACATGTTAGAGTTGCTACGACTAATTATCTACTTGAGATACGTATGTAAAAGATGAAAGGAGATAAATCATATATGTACTTATAAAAACCAACATGACCTACTCTAGGTGTGTTAAAAACGTCCTAGGCCTATTCAGTTACTATATTAAAATTTCATATAATTAACACAGCTTTTATACATTATACACATTTGCATTTGAATTGTAAGGTTGCATATTCAATGCGTGTTGACGGAGCACAATGTATTTCAAACCTTTCGCAATGAAATACGAGTTGAGTGTTGCTTGTATTGTGCATTGCTGACTGCGGACAGAAGTCCACACAGTGCCACCACCGTGGTCATGATGAATATTTACGACTTCAATACCAGGGAATTTGCAATGAAGTCTGTAAGCAGAACTTTGTCTTCCACTTTAAACAAATTACAACCTAATCCTGGTCCAAGCCGTTACTGGCTGAAAGAAAATATGGCATTGCTTAGTGCTTAAAAGTAGTTCGAGACATGTCTCGAACGTACAAATTTGCAGTGGCTGGTGTTTTCTAGGTCATCTTACATTTTTATTAACTTTTCCTTAAACTCTGAAAAAAGGATGTTGGTGTATTTGAAACGCTCTATTATTCTAATCGAAAGGTACTCGACTCGAATATCGACAGATTACGGCCATCTTGTCTTTTCGTGGTTTTAAACAGCATTTCCGTTCAGTTCCGTATCTTGTAACAGCCGGCAATCACTTTTTCCTAGAACATTATCTATTCGTCACTCATTAACGTCTTAATACTTTATCTGGCGACATAGCCTATTTTTCTTCAATACTGATCATTGTAAAAATACGTACCATAAAATTATAGAAACATAAAATGTACGACGTTTCGTAGTCTTGCTAAAGAAAAGATGGTTTCTAAGGGTTTCTACGAAGTGAAATAATGAGACATTAACTGACCTAAGAAAAACTAAAATGTTGCCAGCATACATGCCACCATTCCACAGAAATACAACCTGTACTTTGGTGTTTATTAAATGTTACAAATTATTATATTTTATGCACTTATCCGATACTATTGCAGTGAATCAAGATTCAAACTAGAAAAACCGTTACGTGTGCTATAATTTTCAATACATTACGCACAGCATGATTGCCAAAGATATTCCAATAACCCTTGGCACACTCTAATTCTTTAAAGAAACAAATATTCAGCTCCCGATGTAGATTAAAATCAATATACAAGATGTCCTTGAAGCTACAACGTAAGAGCATAAGACCTCGTAACTGGCCTACGTATATTAGTTCGCCAATAACACAGTAGTAGAATTGGGGTCAGTCTCATTTTTATTAATCTTTAAGTGTATACGAAAACATAAAATTTAAAATCAAAAAGAATTGTGGACGTTCGTAGTAAAAAGAAAATGAGATATATCATAAAAAAATTACTATAACGATGATGTGGTTTTCTCTTGATGTGTCCAAATTTATTTTTTATATTAACTATTAAGTGTACAAACACATTCATATTTTATTTTCGAGAAGTGTTCATATTTCTCACATGATAATAAAAGTAAATAAAAATTTGCCAACATCCAATAAATAGGTTCTGAAATGTTGTCCTTTTTCTAATGTTAATGTTTTTGAATTTAAAATGTTTCTTAAATCGTTGTCTTCCTCAGCACACTGCTTGTTATTATAATATGATTATCTACCAATCTCATAAGGGATATGCATAAATTTCACTTCCAAAAGAAAAGCATATCATTAAATGACTGCGAAACAACACTGCCTATACCGAGAATTCAAGGCGTTTTAAATTGGGTACTAAAATGTAACCACCCCAACCTATTCCAAATTTTAAAGCACTATCACTGGTAAGATCATACGATCAATTCTTCGAATGAAACATGATGTGTAAAATAAAGTGCCATCCTTTTTAAAAAAATTATACATTTTATTTGGTAATAACAAAATTTGAATGTTTATTTCCTGCGAAACCACGGTCAAGAACACGACAGCCAATGACATATATCTCTCTCACAACTTACACAACAGAAACGTAATTACAACTTGTACATTCCTTGATTAACAGCAACACTCTCGAGGACTCTCACTTACCTGTCGCAGCCGATGCGACGGAGTTACAACTCTCCCTACATTTTCTTGCCAGTGTCACTGCACTTCTTGTCAACGTCGCTGTAATAGTCAGTCCGTTGAGAGCTAGAGTCCTAGTAGCGTGTGGCTCCATCAATGCCATATTTACTTTGTACCCAATACACAACCAGTCCACTCACTCTTTAGTTTTAATGACGCTTATTTCTGCATAACGACGACGTATCGCACAGTTTTCAACAAACCTACACGTCGCTACGGCGTCGCGACGACCACTGCCACATGGAACAGAGAGAGAAAGAGGACGGCTGGATTGGAAACACTCCCGCGCTCTTCTTAATAGCCTTCCCCGCCTTCCCCGCCCCTAGGAACTACGAAACCGATGCTCTCGGGAAACACGAGACAACACAGGCGTGTGGACAGTACACTGCGAGGAAAAGTGGTGAAAAGAGTAAGAGGTGATGCTCCTATTTGTCTCCTCCATCCGAACTATTCCATTCTCCTAAAGCATATACAAGCACTTGCACGGATGACGTCACCCTAGTTCAACATACCATTACAAAGAAGGTAACAACGAAGATATGCAGCACCTCCACTATGAGGTTGAACGGTCAATGCTGGCTCAGACTGTACACGAAGAAAAAGACTACACCCATTGATCTTGTTAACAGCCTACGTTATATTGCAACGGATTATACGGTAATTATAAACGCCGTCGAATAAAAGGATCGTGAATTTTCTTTATGTTATGTAAATATTTGGGTGGAGGAGTTGAATAAAACGCGACATAAATTCTTAATTACTATAGCCCGTGTTCAGATCGAAATTGACCCTTGAATGAATGCTGATAAACACGTCGTTAAGGTTGAAAGACTCACTCAGTAAGACCTTATTCGTAGGATTTGAGGTTTTCACGGCGGTGAGTCTGAATATTGCTGTCTTCTGGGTTGTTGCGCCGTGTAGACTGGTAGACGTTTACCAGACTGCACGGCGCAACAACCCAGAAGACAGCAATCTTCAAGGTCTTATTCGTTATTGTGTACTCTACGCCCAACGCATTTCTACACGAGAAATAAATTTGCAGCGGTCACGAATTCACATATTTTGGCGTTAAACTGAAACACGCTGTAAGCGAGTGTAGTCACAAACGACAAATGTACAGGAGTGGCTTCTAAATATTAAAAGATTCGTTTCAATCTCTTTTAATTTGGAAGTCGATGAACGATGAAATGATACAATAAAGGAAAATGATTATCGTGGCCTGTTTTAATGTAATATCTCTGTTTTTGTTTCCTTAAAATACATTTAAGTTCTGGTGAAATATTATCTACTTGTTTCACATGGTAACGAAACTAAAATAAATTTTCAAATGCTGATTGTAAGGAACATTTAGTAAATATAATATATAGACCCTGCAATAAAAGAATTTCATTTTAATTTACTTGCCACAGGACACATCTGAATAAACTATGTAAATTTTACTGCAGTAATTGTACACGAATATTCTGGATTGACATGTGTCAGGCAGAATATTGTAAGCCCGTGGCAAAATGTTAAATGGAACACACAACTTAACGCTGGGATCCATGTTTAATTTTACAAACTACGAAATATTATTCGCCACAAGTAAACAACAGCGTGACTTCTAAACCGAAATATCATACCCGAATAAGAAACCACGTAACGCAGTGTAGTTTTTTAAGTGCATCTAGCGATATTTATGCATCAACTCTCCATTTCGTTTCGTGATTGAGCATTGCAACTACGTAATCAGTAGCCTAGAAAATAAGTTACGCAGACCAATTAGAACGTCATTAAATGAAAAAAAGGAATGTTAAACTTCAAGTTCTCAAATTTTTTAATAATTTGATTCCAAAGTTTTAAAATAAAAGCTCGTGTTAAATTTCAAATCAGCAGTTGTGACAGCTTAAAATCTTAAAAAGTTTTAAAGAAATGTATCCTAAAAGAAAATATTGTTAAGAAGATATAATATTTTCTATGAACAAAACAGATTTAATTATTGTTCTAAGTGGCATATTATTGTGTATAACCTGCAAACAAAACATGAAGATGTGATGTACGTGAGACCATAATTAAAAATAATGTGCTTACTACATTCTGAATTATTTTGTTATATTTATTTATTTATGGTTTATTTAATGAAGCACTTTCAGTACCTCAGACTATATAGCGTCAACACATTATGAATGCAGCAGTTAAAAAGGCGGGGAATCCCTTGTCTATTAGCTTCTCAATGACTTTTCTGCATGGAGTTATGTCTGTCTGTGTGTGTGAGAGAGAGAGAGGGAGTTACGAAGGTAAATCGTTTAATAAATTTAATTTCCATTAATTTCCGTGAAAACCATTCGGAAGTGGAGAAGATGGAATACGTTTAGTTTGATATTACTTAAAGACGTTTGATGGGAGTCCTAAACTGAATGCAGCCGCTTATAAAACCTCCCATTGAGACTTTTTTCCTTTTACTTAGAAAGGATCTATAAATGGAGACACATCATCAAGTTTTTATTCACTTCCATCGGGTACTTAAATACAAATTGTCTGTAATCATCTTAAATTGTTTAATGTTCACATATACTTTTAATAACGAGATGTAATACACTCCTTGAAGGTGATACTTAAGAACTGAATGACGCATTTTAATTATAGGGTCTTTTTTTTTATAAAGTATCGCACATAAATTTAATGCACACTTTATATAGGTAGCTGCGTTGACCATAACATGTCCTGTATCGGTAGAACTACGTAAAGCACTTTTCAGGTCACCACATTGCTGGGTGTATTTAATGAGTGTGAATTAGACAAATTAATGGACGTAGTCATAAAAACGAACTAAGCAAAGGAATTAATCTTGATACGCTGTGCGTTCTACTGTACGCCTATGGGACTATGGCGTACCTCAGGTAGTTAGTCACCATATTCTCACTACAGACATGCGCCTAGCTCTCAGCCAATGTAGAATTTGTGGTTAAAAATATTGTCAATAGTCCTCCGTTTTCCCTTGTCAATACCATTCTATCTCTGCGCTGTATTTACTAATATATCATCTGGGAGAAGGAGAAATATCCCGTAGACACAATTTCATAAAAAACATTGTGTGATATTATCGAAACAATAATAATAGGCCGAAAGGGATGATGATTTTACAGAATTTGTACCAGGACCAGAGTGAAAGTGGGCGTAACAGAGCGAAGAATCCAGTTAGCTGCAGATCGTTGGCGGTGCCAGGATATGAACTACGAGGTTTAACACTGCCAGCCAGTCCACCATCGATATGGTTATACGGGACTCTAAATGTAATTCAGATTATCGTCATTCAAAGCGAAATTTAAAACTTTTCCCATCAACGGAAGCAATCTAACTTCAGGTAAGTAAAACAAATTGTTACTTTAGGATGCTGTTATTTGCCGTTAAGCGTCTTCCTTATTAATAAAACTCTTATTGCAGATTTCCGTTCTCTGGGTTGCGACGCTCCGCAGTTTTTGTAGGTGGTTACAAAGTTTCTGGGGGAAAAGTGATTTCTTGTTCAGAAAAATAATCACCCAATTTAATAAAAAAGAAAAGTTGTGCAGATTTATCAACAATTTATTTAAAGTAACTGTGTGTCAATGTGCCCCAACAGAACCAGTTACTCTGCAAAGACCCGTATTTAATTTAGCTGGCGGATAAATTAAATGTGGGGCAGGTCTGCTTTCCGCGCGTCGCCTGAAGACGGATTCCTCCGGGAATTCTCTGTTAGTGAAAATGGGATTGGACGGACTATTTTTCAGCAGATTGGATCACGAAGATAAAGACAAAAGTAAACGGGTTCAGACAATGGAAATATACTGGAAATTGTCGATTTATAAAAAGTCCTATGTGAAGACGTAACTAAGTTCTGAATATATTTCACGCAAGGTAATTACAATAATATTAAGAAATATACGGAGCCCTAATATATAATGCTAACAGCTAATGTGAGTGGCGTAATGGTAGAAATGAAAAAATACAGTAGTCCCTGCACTTTCTGGGGTGTGGACCTTGGCCGCTCGGGCACTGGGATCGTGGGTTTGGATCCCGCCAAAGGTATAGACGATCTTCCTCGTATTCCTGTTTTGTAAAGTATTGTGTAGGTAGAAGCCTTGCGATGGGCTGATGGCTCGTCGTTGAAGTCCTGCAGAATAACCGAATAGCTTATGAAACCTCCCACATGCGAAGAGGCCAAAGCCCTCCGAAGACTGCAGAGCCCCGGACAAGAGAATACTAAACAGTAAGTTAAATCACACATCGCCAATGGGCATTACAACTTTAATTGAATTTGCTGCAGTAACAGGTTTGCATATTAATGAAGTTTGAGTTTAGTTTCTATTAAAAGAATTAAACAACTGTGATTCGAATTCTGACATAATTTAGTTCGATAATTATCAATTCTCCAGCGTAATGGGGTCATATATAATTACTGTCTAAGACATAAACGTGGAGGATTTTTAAAATAAACTTTGTAGTACATTACTAGCTGATTAAGGTTCAGAAGTTTTTTATTAAAAGCTAGTAATTACTTTACTCTGTGTTTGTGTGCGTGCTTGCGTGCGTGTGTAAGAAACTGCAGTGATATCTGCGATTGGAATGTGAACAGTTTGAAGGAAAATGCATAAGACATCTTCTACAACCAAACACATCTGCTATAATAGTACAATTAACTGGAAAAAGTGTTAATGGAACCTACTACAATATTATGTTGTAAAATACTTCGAAAACATCACAATTTAAAACAGTATTTATATGAGCTAATTATAATGACATTTGTTCGTAGAATAAAGATATTTTTTACAGCGGCGAGTATGTCTTATGGGTTATTGCATCCACACAGTCTCATAGAAGTTTACCGACGTTTCAGAGGTTCTTACTGCCCCCATCATCAGGTCACTGCTCAGATGCGTTTTTGCAACACTGACCTAAAATTGTTTTATTTTAACATTTACCCTGAATATAAACGTTGGTTTTGATACCACTGTTGCATTTTTATTTCATTGGCTGTCCTGTTGAAATATGCTTCAACTTAATTCGAATTACTGCGGGTCATGTGGGTTACCTAGTTCCCAGGAAAAACGTGACAGTCACGGACCGGCCTATAGTGTTCTTCGCTCGTGCTATAACGTGACAAATCTTATTATCCAAGTATTCATTAACTTCAAACTTAAGTTATGAACTGTACTTAAGAACAATGGACAATATTTGGACCCGAAAGAGCGGACCATTTGGGAAACGGCTCCTCAGTAACTACTCTCAAACTTTGCAGCAACTCCGTAATTCTGGTAAATATTGCAGAGAAGGGGAGAAACAGTCATGAAGAAAGTGAGGAAAGAAGAATATTTAGTAACGAGAAGGCTTTGCGTTACATAAGCGTCTCTGGAGATAGAGACAAGCATTACGACACTGGCAGGGGGAGTCAGGAAACAGGAATGAGGAAAATATCTAGAAAAGAGGTCACACGAAAGAAGCGAAACAGAACTGGAAGATAATATGAAAGTAATTCTTAAATCGGATGTGCTCTAGGTAAGAATGGAACTCCAAAAACAGAGTCAAGATATCCGTGCGACTCGAAAGTCTGTCAAATAATTAGATTAATGACACTAGTGTAACAAGAAGGTAACATGCTATGATAACAATCTGGAGTTACCAACCTTACAAATAGTGATGTATTTCAAACGGGTTTGGCATCTCTCTCTTGATAACAAAGATTAAAATAATCTAACGTCTCCATAAACTTCCATTACGCAGAACTGCGTTTCCACAAAACTTGGTTAAAAGCAGTGTTCTGCAACCGGTGTGCCACGAATTTTTACCGTAAA
>NW_019059794.1:688543-726883 GCF_000696155.1 Zootermopsis nevadensis
TCAGGAGCTCAAAGATCTTGCAAGAACCTACCCCAACTTCCTTTCTAAGCTCCGTGTGACTTCTTCCTCTTCCCAAAGAAGAAAATTCAGGTAAAGGGAAGGAGATTTGAGACGATAGAAGATATTCAGGCAGAATCGCAGATGGTGCTTGACAGGCTGACAAAGAAAGATTTCCAGGGATGCTTCCAGGCTTGGCAGCGGCGCTGGGATCGTTGTGTTCACTCCCAGGGGAACTACGTCGAGGGTGATGGATGAATTTAATACCTGAGATAAGTGTACGTTTTTTTATACGCGCAGTCTTGAAACTTTCCGATCGCACCTCTTACGTCGCTTTCCCTAAGCGAATATTAGCTCTCATTTCTTCCACAAGATTTCGGTAGCCTACAAGGTAAATACACGAGTGGAATCTTAACTTCATAATACCGTTACCAAGTTACTAAATTACTATTCTGAAAAAGTGTTTTTCACACCTATTTGAGTCTGAACGGGGGACTTAAAAGGAATGTAAAGTACTCCCCTGTCACCTTGGCCAATAATATAGGTCTACATAGGTCTGAAATAAATTAGTATCAACACTCATGCAAAATGTACCTATTACTTGTATGACGAGCGTATTCGCAAAAGCCTTAGTAGAAAATTTATGAAAAAATATCAACTTTAGTTTATTCGTACAAAAATACCATCATGGTATAGGAGGTTGCGAGTAGTATGCTATGCACATTGTTGAATTCATTCAAGACGTATCCCGTAGTTTACTGCAAGCTTTCTTGGTATAAGGGAATGCGTTAAACTACCTTCTCTGAACCAGCTGTTTTGTGTGGTCGCGGCTTCTGTAGACTACAACACCTGATAGATATAGTTTCTCCCGCTTTAAAGTAACATTTGTCACTGGCCTGTCTGTAGAAAATGACTTGGCTTGCTGTACCGGTAGGAAAAAATGACGTAATGATGAAATAAAAGTCTGTAGTGGAAAAGGAGAAGATGGTTTCTGACAAACTTTTTGACTTTATGATTCCGAAACAAGTATGTGAAAGCTCCTAATACAAGGCAGACCATTGGACCGTAAGGAATTTTGCTTGACACAGGATGGAATACACCGTTAAACTACAAAATGACATTGTCACTGTTTTAAAGTTTGCAGAACATTCAACAACAGTCTGCGTGCATGGGTGCTTTGCTCCAATTAACACATCTCTTCATAATCAAAAGCAAAATGTAATTCGATCACCAGTCCTGAACTTACACTGAAACGAAAATTACTAGATGTCAGTTATTGAATAATTTAAATGAAATGTTGGATCGAGTCAGTGAAACTGCGCGCGAAACTCAAAGAGTACCTGCGCAGCAGCTCCTACTGTGCCCGCGGATAGTGTACTGATGCTTCTCATTATACTGAAATAAAACAGAGGACAGGAAAAAGGAGAGCGAATGTTCAAATAACGTAAGAAACAAATCCGCACGTCAGAAGTTCCCCGATACGACCTCTGGTATGGCCAGTGTTTTAGTACATGTCTTTGGGTCTCTCCATGAAAAGTAATGAGACAGCTTTTCTAACAGGATATATGTAGTGACTTTTCCCCTGCTTTAAATTAAGACATATGCGAAGTCAATAACTGTGCTGTCTTCAGCAAACATGCTGTACCAAGCTCTTCCCTGTCCTGACAAGGAGAACACATCAGGATATATCACATGATCTGACAGACGGGGACAGGCAGTGCACGAATGTAGACTGTCATGTATGGAGTCCGTCAGCGTACAAATGCGCACCGATTCAACCTAGCATCAGAGGAAATCAAAAGGCCAATAAGCATGTCTATTTGCTAATTTGAAATTTCGGTCGAATTTAAAAATTACGTATGGGGGTACCTCCAGTCAGTATAGTGACTTGTTACGAATTGGACGACAGGTGTTCGGGCCCCGACGGGGACAGAATTTTTCCTCTAGCTTTGGAATCCAGACCGGCTCTGGGACCCACCCAGCCTCCTGTCCAATGGGTACCGGGTTCCTTTCCTAATTTCATAAATTTAAAAATTTAAAAATGCGTGTCTGAAAATCGAGGTAATATTGCAATACATTTGATGTTTACGTAACCACACAACTAGCTGGATTACTGACCTTTTTTGACTTTGTGCATCATCTGATATTCTAAAAATCAGATCCAGGTTTCGAAACGTCGTTATCTTTAGAACCTGAAACGATGGACAAAGTCCGAAAATTCATTATTCCAGATTGCAAAACACCAAAGGTCAAATTCCTTTAAAATCGATATACAGCTAGATTCGCCACAGTATATTGAACTGTATATATTCACAATGTTAGAATATGTGGAACAAAGTGTGTGAACTGGAATCATGAATCATATTAATTAAATTTATATTCAATCTGCGAGCCTCCAACACTCAATAACGAAGAATTTATGTAGAGATTTCGAGATTTAAATTTTACGGTATTTAGAAAGAAACAACGGAAATTAAAACACTGTGGTAAACAAATGTGTTCATTTTATTACTGATCCACTTATCAGCATAATTTACTCGACTGTAGGTAAAGAGGTAAAAATGAGAAATTTATCACGCTCAAAAGTACGGAGTACAGACTTATGGTTATAATTCAAGGACGACGAACGACACATTATTTAAAATATGTCGCTGATTGTCTGGTAGTGTTTCTTCTGACAAAGTCTAAATCACACACAAACGCAGAAGTCTGATAACAATTCCTACTTCTCAGGCGCTACCTACACCCATCGCTTCATACAGCCACTGGTGACGTAATGAACAAAACACATCAGAAGAGCCGGCAACATTGCGTTTACTCTCAAACAGGCAGGGGATGTTTTAGCATTTCCACACACTGACAGCTTGCATGACATCTATAATATTTAAATAATCGATTCCGTCAATCATTAATTGATCATTTCAGGCCAAAAATACCATAATGTTTGGGACCCTACTGAACGAGAAGCATTATGCAGCACAGAAAGCCATTACACTACAACTAGCCACAAAGCATGCGGAATTTGAATTACGAAAACTGCCAGGCCTTGCGAAGAAGAGTGAAATATGTACACGTTTCTAAATACAACTGCTTGGAATGTATTCGAAACCAGACGAAAAATACTCAAAAAACTATGTGCCCATATGATTTTTTGTTACATATCCAATCTCAAACATCTGAAGAGGTTGAAAGATAAATAAATGTAGGTATAGGTACTTCCATTCCAGGTTCGGATTTATAAGAGCCTTTCATTCAATGCAGATGATAATGTTGGCAACAAAAAACCGACGTAAAAATTGTTAGCACGAGAAATGAGAAGAATTATTTCCGATAAAATCTGTTTGCCATAAATCCCAATGACTGATACGTGGCATGAATTGGTAAGAAATTCTCGTCTTGTTACTCTGAACATATGACCCAGTTAGAGTAACATTATTCCCCAAAGGCGTAATTATATTCAACTAGTACTATTCAGCGTTCAACAGTAATGTAAATACATGAGTTTACGTTAAGGACAGCCAAGTTTCCCGTTACGTACAATACACTATTAACTTCAAGCCAATATAATTACACGTTATGTACGAATTGTCAAGGCAAAACTTGTAGAGGGCCACAGAATCGTAGTACAATCAGTATTTTCACTTCCTGTGAGGTCGTCGCATTTGAAGTGTACAGCAACTGATAAATGTAGTTTCTCTAGCTTTAAAATATAATTTGAATTTAACTTGTCTGTAGAAATAATGACTTGGCTTGCTGTACCAGTAGAAACAATATGACGTTATTATCAAATAAAATTTAGTCAGTAGTGAAAAAGAAGATGGTTTCAGATATATGCAAATCATTTTTTAAAAAAAAACTTTTTGACTTTATGTTTCTAAAACCGGTATGTCAGACCTCCGAATACAAGGCAGGCTATTGGACCATAAGTAACCTGGCTTGACACAAAACAGAATACACCGTTAAAATGCCATTGTCACTGTTTGAAAGTTTACAGAACATTCAACAGCAGTCTGCGTGCCTTTTTTTGTCGCCGCCGTGGATGCTATGCTCCAGTTAACACATCTCTTCATAACCAAAAGCAAAATGTAATGCGATTACTAGTCCTGAAATTACTTTGAAACGGAAAGTACTTAAAATTACATTACCCTTATAGATGTTGACACTTATAGAATACTTTTAAATGAAAAAAAAAATTGCTTATTTACCAGTTATGCTGTAATATTATTTTTTATTAAACTGCATTGTTCAAAATCAAGTACAATATTATACACAAATTATTTACTACGTATATTAGTGATTATAATAAATGTGAAAGAAATCCAAAATTTCCTTACTTTTACTGATAAGCCCAGGCCAAAAGTAAAAATTATTCTAAAACCTGTGCTTACGACAATCTCTCGTGAAACTACAACTTATCTTTCCTCTTCATGCAGGAAAATAGCTTACCCAAATATATACCATGGATATCACACATTACAATGGACGAGGAAGGAAAATATTGGAGACACGTGGCTTAAGAAGGAAAAAAAAGTTTATATGAAACGCATACCATTCAATATACCTTAAACTTTTACCTTTGCCTTTTACTAACTTACAAATATGAAACAAATATTTCGTAACTTCTGTATTCAGCGTAGGTACTGCTTAAAGGATACTGCCCTTTTGGTCGAAGTATCTCATTCAGTATGGCTTACTTAATATAATATAAATTCATTTACAAACGAACATTAAAATTATCAGAATAAAACAATAAAAACAAAGTCTGGAATTCTTTTCATTCCTCTTTGATGCTTATAAAAAAATTGTAAAAAATATCTCATATAGGCGTAACGAAGTGTGTAACTATGACTTTCACACTTCTTTGTAATTGAAACATACACGGGATTTATGTGAATAACTAGTCCACAAAATACGGATTATCCCCTGCTATGAGACCCAGTACAATGGGTATTTTAAACTAAAGACGGGGGCAGTGTCAGCTCCTCTAACTTAGCGACCTTGTTTTGGAGTAACGAACCACGAACCAAGTCCAGGTAAACAGCAGTATTGAGTGAAGTTGTTTGCCGATAATTTGATTTCGGTAAATATACCGGGTGAGCAAAAAAACCACATTTTCAAAATAATACAGAAACAAATGGGCGTACTTGGAACTTCACACCCACACCAGTCGGTAGAAAAACTCCTGAAATTTGTTTCCGATGTCCGGGGAGATTGTTTATGTTATTGTTATCTCCGCTAGATGACACCAGTTTTGAAAATTGATATCGCACAACAGAGGAGTTGGTGTGTTCTGCAGCTAGCGAAGATATGAGTTTGTACCAGCTGTGCAACGTGACCTTCGCACACAATTTCACGTGGAACCGAGCAGCCGAGTATCCATTTACGCCTCAATCTTTGCCAGAGTTGAAGCAGCGAATCACAACATCACAGGGGAAAATTTGTGCAAAATTCGAGACGAGCTGGATTATCGTCACATCTGTCATATGACTCGCGGAACACATATCGAGTCTCCGTGACGTGTGTACTAAACTTTAAGAGTTTATCTATTTATTCGTGAAGGTGTAAAGTTCTAAGTACGCCACCATTTACTTTCCTTATTTTGATAGTGTAAGGTACTTTTGTATTTAACCTGTATAACTATGATGGAAATTGCTACGCTATCACATACAAAGTCAGGAAATTATCAAAGTAGTTGAGGCTAAAGAGGAAAGATCTTTACTAAGTTACTCATATAGCAGCAAATTACTGCAAATTCTAACTATGCATCGTGGCTCATTATAACTGAAGGAAACAGGTAAGTATTTACGTTCTCGCGGCGACGAGTATGAAAATGGCTGTCTTATAGGATGTTGCGACGTGTAATCAGAGGAGATTATGCCGTTTCGATATCTACCAGATTATACGGCGACATCCTCAATAAGACAGTGGTCTTCGAGAGCTTAATATATCAGTGCATTCAACACACAAAATGGAACTAAAAAAACTGTTATTTACTTTGTATATTCTATGTTATTAGAGTGAATAATATAGTCTCCTTACTTTGTGTTGCTTCGTTGGATTGATTTTCCTCCTTCCATGGAGATGGTGAAACATTCGATAATTTCTGCCTGCAAGAATAATAAGTTTCCTTTAATCTGATATTGCTCATGGTTATTACATTGACAACAATCTATACACCCATCGTCATAGACGCTAAACTTTAACCCTGACGATGATATATTCCTAGATTGTGATGTGTAGACTCGTAGGTAGATACCAACGTTTCGGAGAGACTCACTGTCGGTATCTTCAGGGTTGAAGATTTGTAGTCCTGAAGATCGAGATACAATTCAAACAGGACTGAAACTAAAAGAGTTAATAGAAAAGTTCTCGTTTCAAAACGATTTAAATTGTGATGAAAAGCTTTCAAATTCATGACATAGCCCTGAGATTTATGATTCTGACGGCGAAGCTGTAGCCGCTGTCATTGTGACGACATATGGCCTTGTACGTGATTTCCAGTATCCTCCGAAACGTCGATACCCACTTACAGGACAACGCGTCATAAAACAGAGAAGAACATTACGTACATGTTCGACCTTCTTTCAACTACACTTCTCGCAAGAAACTACAGTAAGAGGCTAGTCGTACACACTTCAGAATGTTTGCAAAGTTGCCTTAAATTGTAGCCTGCAATATGCACATCTGCTCTTTATAGCAAGCCTTTATCTGCTGGAAACAGACGGCAGTTTTGATTTTATTTGACAATGAAATCTGCTCCGCATATGAAAAACTAATTCGCACACAAAATGAACCATACATGTATATGCATATATTTCACACCTGGAAGGTAAAGTGAACGCTGTTACGGGTCAACATTTTACGAAAACAATAAAAATTTGAGTTTGTCAATTCAGAAGAAATATCTGCATAACTAGTTTATTTTCGCAGACTGTGCGATGGAACAAATAAAAAAGTAAAGTCCTTGAAGAGATGGCTGTAGCTTCAGAGCCGTTTGTGTTCTTTCATTTCAACAGAAACTGAACGAAAATGCACAGGAAGAAGGAAATGAAAGACGAGTTAGCTCTGAACGAAGTAATGAACGGACAGTGAGTCGAAAAGCAGCGCTATCTTTTCGTAGCGACGTGGTAACTGTCAGAAGAGTGTGGTAAGGCACCCTGAGTATCCATGTACTGAACTGTTAACTGCGCACTTTGCAGGAAACGAAGTATGTGCTACATACTTCAACCTGGAGCTACAACATAGTTTCTATTTCACACACGTTTTACACACTATGCAGCCTCGAGAACAAATTCATGCCAATTAAAGTTGTAATTCCCTTGAATATGAAAGTGGCATACAGCATTTCAAAATATATATTTTATGTCAGTAACATTGCATTATTTTACATAAAATCAACCAGTTCATTTATGCGATGATGTTTTGAACGCGGAGTGATTCTACATTAGACATACAAATGTTAGTGGTGAGTTGTATATACAGAAAGAATGATGTAAGTTCATATAAACATGGGACTGCTAATCCTTAGTTTTCCAGTCGGAGTCCTTATATGCCGCAATTTGACGGACAAATCACACTGTGAGAACAGCTATTGGCCGTACACACAATTTTCGTCTGTACGTCAAATTACCTATCGAACAGTGGTAGTGCACACTATTCTTAACACGTACGCAAACAGAGCATCAGAAGTGTATCAGATGGCGCCGGTCACAGTCGCCATCCAACTACACTACGTAATGGCACAGAATTGTCTGCCCACTAATGCTTTCTCTATAACTCTGTTCACACTAAACCCGTCTTTATCCGTGCATCTGGCAGGGCTTAGATCTTGCCACAGATGGGAAAGTAGATCTGATAGATGGTGTCTGACTTGCGCCATCTGGTGCAATTCTGATGCTCTGTTTGCGCAAAAAATTTCAATTGTACTTGTATGCACTGTTACTGTGTGTACGGCAACAAGTTATGTTTACAAGACGTATGGAGCCCAATTTAAAAACTAAGGATTTGGGGATCCACGTTAGTAAGAACTTATATAATTGTTTTTGGATGGATAACTCACCACTAAAATATATACGTCTAATATATTAATAGAATCTCTCCGCGTATTGTAAAAGTATGAACGTATGGGCCTAAAAATATGCTTCAGTCTTCCTATTACAGAATAATAACAACTATTCATACATGTTGTGCCTTTATATACGGAAATAACCCATTATCACACTACTTAATTACTTTTTATCTCAATGAAATAACAATTGAGTCAACAGATTTAGCGACACGTGAATGAAATAATATTACAGATATGACACATTCGTACTAAATTTAATTTTTAAATTATGTTGATTTGAAACAGTACTTGGGACGTAGTTACACACTACTTTTAAACTGTATGAATTAAATTTAGAGTAGTTTCTTTTAATTCACATAAAGTATTCATATTTACTAAACCGCAGGAAAACATACACTGGGATAAACAGTTACCATATGGCATACGAAATTCTAGTAGGATGTTCATAGCTCAAGACCAGAGCATCTGAGCAAATTAGCTTAGTTTACGCTCTGTTCCTTACATTCTGACAGAACTTGAAAGGAGGCCTATATTTAAGCAAGTGGTTGTCAACATTAAACTATCACAATCATACAACGCACTTACTATGCGAATATCGTCCACCATGTCTCTGCATAAAAAACTTGGTAGATATACACCAAACCCATTACTAAAAAGCTTTATAACAATTAAAAAGGTTATCTTTTGTATACGTTTGTTATTCAATTCAATTCTTTATTAATAGTGTGCTGTATCAACAGCCAGAAGGCCAATTATAATATTAATGTAAACTGAATTATTATTAATTCACTTGTGAAACATTATTCAATAAATGAATTGAATTATCATCATTATTATTATTAATATGGTACATTTATATATTTAGTTTGATTTGTTTGTTTTACTTTTATTATTATTGAAATAAATTAATTACTTATAATATTTTATCCTGTACTCTGGTTTAGCGCTTGGCTGTTATTGGCCTTATTTGGCTGTTGCCAAGCACTTAAATAAATGAATTGAATTATTATTATTATTATCCCATATCTTCACCACTTTATGGGGTATGTACTTCTATGTACCCGAGACAGACCTTGTCCCTAAGGTACATAGGGCAGCAGCTATTTCCGGGATACATTTTGTTTTTAATATGTATTACATGTATTATATTATTTTATTTTACGACAGCGTCTTTCGAATGATGTATGAATTGGCCTTTTTGGCTGTTGTCAAGCACTTTAATAAATGAATTGAATGAATGAATGAATCATCATCATCGACGTGCTCATCCAAAAACAATATGGCGAGTTACAGACTCAGTACGCGTACATAAAATATAGCAAAAGAAATTAAAGTAAATATTTAAATACACACCGTACTCTCACATAATGAGAAATGTGCTGATATTCAAGTGTTATCATGTCAAATCATAAACAGCACTCACGTTGTGGTACAGGGTTATAATCGCTCTCGTGTAAGGTATATCTGTTCGCATTTTGTGTCATTTTGTTTCGTAACATTAATTTCTTTAAAATAAACTCAGATTTCAACCAAAGTACGTATCTCAGAGTTTAACAATAATCAGTGCGACTCAGTGTTCTGGGTCGAAACACGTCAGTGGAACTATTATAGGAAAGAATAATATTCTTACGATACACAAACATCATTAAGAATAAGTTGATGACTATTGTCCTCGGCCATGTTATGTTGTAGTTTAGTAGAACTTATCGACGTTTTAGATGTGCTCATTTGTTCTAACATTATCGCCCTGTGATGACAGAATTTATCTGACACAGGAAAGAGACCAGTGGCGGGTACTTGTGAGGGCGATAATGAACTTTCGGGTTATATGAAATGTAGGGAATTTCTGGGATGACTCAGTGACTGTTGGTTTCTTAAGACGGACTCGGCTGTATAGATTAGGAAAGAATGGTAGCATTTTGAGAACTATCAGACTCGCTATTCGTACTTATTACATGATATATGAATATATTTTCTTATTTAAATGTATAAATAATATTTAAGTCCCATCGGGATTTTGTGATTACGATAATGAATTTTGTACTTCCATAAAATAGCGAGAGTTTCTTGACTAGCTGAGGAACTATTAGGTTTTCAAAACTAAATCTGCTCCATGCAGTTATAAGTTTGGAACTAAAAAAAGATATAATCACGAGGATAAATGGTTGTATTAGACATATGTATGTATATGTCCGTATACGTCTCATACGTATATGTAGAAACTTTTCTGTTGGCGGGTCACGATATGTCAAAACAAAGACGTTTTCGTGACAAAGGTTTTAAGGTTATGTGTGAACTATGATCTTCTGTTTTCTGACGACATATCGTGTTGTTGGTGTTTACCGTTTCGGAGAAAACTGTCATTTCCACTTCTGACCTGAAAACGGAAGTGCTGTTTTCCCCGAAATGTTGGTAACCACCTACAAGACTACAAGGCGTCAGTACACAGAAAACCACATTCAAAATTTTTACCGCCATGAAAAATTCAAACTTCGTAGGTTTTATTGGAAAAAGCTTACTTCGTCGGAGTAAAATATACATTTAGTTGAAGTTACAAGATTCCATTCAGAAATGTTTGAATATAATTTTAATGAGCAAACTAGATCGAAGATATTCAATGGGACTTGGACTTCGTATATCTTAACAGAATCTTGACGTCAGAAGAAATGCAGAAGGTTGCAAAACATCAAGTGTGTTCTATATGTAAGTATGTCGGCTTCTTTTCTTAATACTTTTCAGATTCATCTGAAATAACGGAAGAGTTTTCTAAACATAAATACAAAATAGAAAATAAAAGCTTCCAACACGCTTCTTGAGTTCGAATAAAATGAACCCGGAGTAAAATTTTTCACTAAAGACTGTCTTTTTTGCATCAGATATACCTTTTGATTGATGAAGCATGTGTACATGAAAATAATAAAAAAATTCCCTACTCTCACTCAAAACTCGGGGTAGAGATGAATTTGAAGTTAGCCCTTCGCAATACATGATAATAATCCATTTAATGTATTTAAGAATAAAACAAGGTCAATTTCACTACAAGAGACAGCAAAGACAACACAGAAATAGATTATAGAAAACAATCTATACAGAACAATATTATAAACAGATGACGTAAAAGATAAAAACAAATACGGAAAAAAGGGCTCGACAGTGTAATATAAAGCCGATGTATCATGGTGAAAGAAAATAAAGAAGTTTCATTATATATAGTGTTATAAAACGCGAGTAAGCGAAGAATATTCTTTGTCAAAATGTCGAAGATTATCTATCGCAAAAGATAAGGTAATTCGACGAGAATGATATAACAACTACAAGCTGACACCGCGGTTCTTGCTTGGGATATTTTATAACAAGAGCCGGACCATAAAGATATCAACACGAGTGTCATTACTAAATCTTTTATCTTTTGTATTATAATACATTGCAGTTTTTAAAGTTAGTATAATTTTAATTGCCATGCTGAGGTTTGTGCGAAACGTCATTAAATGAAATATAATTTTGAGTGAGTTCGAGTAGTTTTAATTTATTTAATTTTCGTTTTAAAAAATACGTTTATAAATTTCTTGCAAGTTTACAACACTGTTCACTGATATTTTGAAATTATCCTCCGACCCACCTTACCAAAATGAGTCCCTAATACAGCCTGAGATCGATTTTGCACTTCACCTACAATATTCTGCTTCCGAAACGGAAACAGTTTACTAACTGTGCGATTAAAGTTAAATTAACATTCACTTTTCGGCCTTCTGACATATTAAACTCGTTGCCAACTCCAGCCTCAGTCCCTGTCATACCCATGTAGTTCAACCATGTTGCTCCATTCTTTTTACGACTGTTAAATAGCGCATTATTTGTAGTCTGTAACAACACTCTTTACAGTACACTGGGGTGTAATATTCTGTGTGCCATTCAAATTAACCTAACATCAGAGCAGTTTACAGTGAAATCAAATCAGAACCTGCTCGTCGAAACGCACAGTAAAACCCCAATGTTAAGCCCAAGCAGAGAGCTGTTGTGACTAACAAATCCGAAAAAATTAAGATCCTGTGGTCAAACGAATGCATAATTTGAAGTGGTGCAACCTCAGAACTTATTAATTATTACGTTGTTCTTTTTTACCTTCTATTAGAACCTGAAAATATTACTGGGGTCTAACATTATACATAAATATATGAACTCAGTGAGACGAAATAGCAGACAAAATGTTTCTGGAACCAACAGAGCTGATGTCGCCATTATGTTTCGCATAAAAGGTCTGACATATGTCTCTTCAACGAACTTTCAGTGTCTCACTCTTACTTCGTAGTCGAAAAGTCCGGAGTTCAAATCTTTGGCCCTGGAACGGCAATTTTGACAAAGGTCGTTCGTGGTTTTAATCAGTGCCTGCAGGCAAATTTAAGAACAATATCTTCACTTATCCCATTATCGACAACTTTCACGTTTCTTCCAATCAATGGTCATTCGAAGCTATAAAATTTTAGCAATTTAATTGTAATTAAATAAATCTTGAATAAACGTCACACGCAGTGTTTAGTCTGCGGTTTATTTGTTATAGTTTATTCAACCACTTTCCATCTGCTAAGATATGAATTCAATTTCATTTGGTGAGAGCCTCGGTGCTTAAATAAGTAATGTTTACTGATTGATTTTTCTTTTTCGAACTACAGGAGTTACAGTATAATTAAAAATGATTTTAAAAGGGCACCTGAGAAGGATGTTGAAATAGTCATGGCCTATTCAACAATTTCCTTTAGGGAAGTGAGAAATCCGAAAAATAACATTAGTCAGTAGACTACTGAAAATTGGAATAGCGACTCTCGAATGCGAAGCCGGGGTATTAACAACAAAAGCAATTAAATAACGAAGAATATAACAAATTACTTGTCTCTTAATTACAGGTCAAGATAATAGAATAAGTCACATTTCAACACAGCTAAGAAAATCTCTAAAGATATGAGTGTTATGAGTTGTAGCGCCGTGTGGTCTGATAGATATTTACCAAATTTTCGGAGGTCCTTGCTGCCTCCAACATCAGGGGGGACTCATCGACCTGATGATGGAGGCAGCAGGGACCTTTGAAACGTTGGAAAAACTCTACCAGACTACACGGCGCTACAATCCAAGACAATCATCTTTCGATTCACCACCGTCAAGACATCACATCCTACTAAGAAAGTCTCTTTATATTTATCAGAATTCAGAATCTAATTCAGTCAAAAGGCGTTTTATTAATTCGCACCGCCAGTGTCAAGCATATCCATCGATGTTCTTAGTGATGAAATACATGTAGCTTTTCGTATCTCTTTGATATATCATTTAAATATAGTAAAACTTTCACAAATGATGAAGGAAGCTTTCGTGTATCGATTTGTGTGTTTACAGTTTGTATTCTCTCGCAAAGCAACGTCCTGTTTCTTTGTAAACGTGTGGCTGCCTCGTTTGTACAAATATGACTTATAATACGGGTGTAAAGGCGAAACATTTACGTGGAACTGAATAGCTATACAAGATATCACACCTCAAATCAGTATTAAAGGCAACGTAAAAGTTTCATGCTATTACTTCAAGACGTTTTAAAGATATTTAGGTATTTTTCAGTAATGTTAGACACACCCCTTACTGATAAATGACCGGCACAGAGCATAAAACCAGAGAGTATCATCGCAATGAATGTATGGATGTATTTAACGATTTCGTCTATCGTATTTCATAACACTCTTCACCATTTTCACACCACACAGGGATTAGAGACATTTATCAATTAGCAGATGCATAGTTACGTTCATAATCGTAAGGATAAATAGATCCAAGATCTTTTTTGTATATCACCCCTACATTGAAGGATCCGATGCAAAATAAGTTGAGCTTCATAAAGTGAACAGAAAAGGATTAGAAACGTGAAAATGCTATAACTGGAGAACTGTCTAGCAAAATTACTTTCAAGCTTCTGAAAAGTGGATGTACATTGTTCTATAAAAGTATTTAACGTGCCAGGAAAAAAATGAAAAGAAACCTGAAGAAAAAGTGTGACAGACCATTAATTAATAACTATTAAAAGAAACCTGAAGAAATAGTGTGACAGACCATTAATTAATAACTAATAATTTATCCAGACAACAAAACATATAACTTTATGTACATGTATAATTTTCTAATCTCGAGAAGACGTACAGACAAAGCAGGTAGTGTTTTGTGAGCTGAAAACATACAGACCCGAAGGAAATGAATTTACAGTGAACGTAGTTTGAAACGTTAAAGTTATCTCCCACTTTCGTTTAATGAACTGATGCGGATCTATGGTTGTTTAAACATCGAGAGAAATTTTAAATACGGATCTCTGCCTTAGTACGGAGACAGGTACGTTCTCTCGCTAGCAGTTAAAAGCAAGAATCGGAACCAGTGAATCTCATCAAAGCTAACAAAATATGGATGAAGGAAAAAGTAACCAGGCCTTACGAAGCTCCTCTTGACGTCCTTTAGCACAGATTCCAATTATGCCTTCGCCAACTCACAGCACGACCAGAAGACGTGACTGAAATTCAACAGGTTATGCAGATTGATTTAATTCAATCCTATTAGAAGACAGAATTTGTAGCAGAACCATTACCATCACCACCGAGATTATTCGATTGATGTATTTCACCGATTGTCGCCTTTCGTCCAATGATCGTTCAAGATACACGTATAGCCAACACGCTATTAATTTTACAATTCAATAATTCTCGAAATTCGTACTAAATTAAAGTTATCGATATCTTAGTATTGATTCATTTATAGTATACACGTTTGAAACTGTTGCAAAATAAATCTTTAAATGTTGTGAGCATCAAAATTTGCTCTAGATCTTGACCTCCGTCAAACATTACATTCTCGTTCCTATACGTAAAGCCGACGAATTGAAGCTCTTAAACTTTAGATATGCTAAAAGGACAGGACAATATTTACTCTAAAAGAAATGTTTTCTAAAGAACATTTGTATCAGTCGACTGATTTTTTTACATTAATTTATTAATTATTATTATTAATTTATTAATTTAACTTACACCAATATTCAATTCAATTCATTTATTTAAATGCTTGACAACAGCCAAAAAAGGCCAATAACAGCCAAGCACTAACAACAATACAAACATTACAATAAGAAAGCAAACAAACAATGAACTGAATATATAAATATTGATAAATTTATAATATATTTAAAACAAAATACTCTGTAGCTCTATAACACTTCCCAGTTGAGAAGCGGCGACAGCCTTTCATTTTACAATAAATTAAAACTATGGCTTCCGAACGTCATCGTATATAATAATATTCATCTTTCTGCTAGATTAATAGCCCAATTACTATTCTAATGCATTAATCTGAAAATTAACAACGTAAATTTAACATGTTTATCTTATCCTATAAATTAAAGGCTATTCTTATGCTTTCACTATTCTTAATATTACAATTATGTAATTAACCCAACCTTCCTTCTTTCTTAATGACGGTCTTCATTTTCTGCATGCCTAAAGAATATTGAACAATTTTTTTTAAATTACCCTGAATGAGACGTTGGTAGGACCCAATTACTATCACTCTGAAGGGTTCACACTTCATTAACAGGTCTGTTGCTCGTAACAATAAACGTCATCCAAGAGAAACGAGTTCGTATTCAGAATAATTCAGGAAAATTGTATGGTGGAAGTTGAATACGTGCTATTTACAGACAAGTCAATTATCGCCCCATTTGCTGTGTTTGTATTCCTTCCTTGGCTTGTTCCTGACTTCTAAAAATCCACACAACCTTTCTATTTAAAATATTGCTTTCACTTTCAAGACAGTTCCTTTACGCTATTATTTCTAACAGGGCAAGTGTTCGCTTAAAATAGACGCAAATAATAGAGTTCATTATTTTGAGTATAACTTTGCTGTGCTGGTATTTTCTACCACATAAGCCAAATTACCACAAGTAACTACAAATTTATCTTCCTCGATAAACTGACAGTCACTGAGAAAGTAAAAATTTCCACTTTTTTAACAGAAGTTTAAGGTTCATTACCGCGTTCACTATAAAACCGAGCCAAGTGGAAAATTCAGTGTAACGATATTAATAAGGAGCAGATCTACGAGTGTGTATAGGAACATTTCCCAAGTTAGGGAGACACTGTCACTGTAATCAATATTATTCTGTTCTTCGTTTATTTAACGAGGCTTTCTGTCAGGTTATAGAGCGTCGAACAAAGAGATCTTAAGGAATGATGGAATGACAAATTTGGAAGAACGTTCAAAGAAATGGTCATAGCCTATTTCAGATAACATTACGTTATTTTTATCGACAGATTACACGAAACCACAAAAACACCTGTCGTGATAACTGAAAATTTAATTGCCTAAAATAAAATTAACACAGATAATGCATAAATATTTGTAAGTTAAATTTTAACTACTTACAGTGAGCAATTAACATCCTACGACAAACAATCCGTCAACTTCAAATCTACATGACACGAGTATATCTATGAATAAAATTATTTTGAAAGAAAAGCATAATTTGTAAAATGTACTGCTTTATGCCTACAAATTTTTGTGGTTTACTTAACAATGTTGGTAGTAATTCAGATCTTCCGTCCTCAGCAAGGAAGGCATAAGTCACACGTAATTTGTAAAAGCTTAAACCCTTCTTACCAGACAAATGAATAAATCGGAATAGATGTGAAAAATAGGTGTACAATAATTTAAGGTGTTATTCTGGCTTGTTTCTGGAGAAAATGGGGGGGGGGGGCATGAAACGCCTAAGCACGGTAGAATGTCTCGGGGTCTATAAATGAAATGACGACGTCCCGTATGCTTTCCGAATATTTTACAAAAATTAAAACTAAAAATATTAAAGAATGAACTTGCCACAAACGATATCAATGTATGCTAATGGAGAATTCTGACGGTACGCACTAATTAAAATCAGGATTGTAATATTTCTTTTCCATATATTCATAGCTCAAACTGCTAAGTATTTAATTGGGCCATCGGCTAATCGTGGCAGCCGTTTATTTGGGACAAATCTTAAATAACAAAGCTTTTAAACTCTTTACGTGGAAATTCGCATAATTGGAGCAGCCGCTTAATTGGGCCAAAATGTTCTAGTACCGATGTGTCCCAATTAACCGGAATCCACTGTATTAATAGCTCAAATTGCAAAACAATATAATTTCAAGGGTGTAATTACACCCTCAGAACTGCATCAAAACTGGGCAAGGAGACTTTGGTAACTATTGAACATACAAGTTAAAGTGTTAAATTCCCTTTACGTGGAAAAAAAGTATTTCTGAAATCCTACAGCTAAAGTGTGTAAGAAGAAGAGAAACGCAAACCGAACCTCAAAGTCGTTTTCATCTATAAGGACAAGGACTGTAGTTAGCTTACAACAAATGCTTAGTTCAGGCCCTGACATCACATTAAAAGGTACATCGTGTATTACTGGACTACTCTCTCTGATGGAGTGCGGGTACCCGGAGGGCTTTGGAAGAAAATTATTGTTATTGCCCAGGACATGGAATGAATCTCTGCAGCCTCCCCAACCGAAGCAACTGAAGTGCTGCAGAGTTCCAGCGAGGTCCTTTCACTGTCGCAGTGACAGGGTTCCGCGTGATCAAGCGATGCGGACAATAGTTACCCCGCGTTACTCCAGTGTTTTTTTTCCCTTGGCGAATTTCCACATTGGATAATCTCCAGAAAAACTGTAGTTTACGTAGTCAATAGTAGCACATGCCAAAATTTCACAATGGGTGGTGGTCATACCGATTGACAAGCTGCAGTTGAAATGGAAGAAAAGTGCTCTATGGAAGTGATTTTGTCTGTACACAACTATGCCATATAAATAAATGTAATAATAGCCTAATTACATATTAATGGAATTAAAAATAGTTCTTCTGAAATAGTCGCAGACATCCATAATCCGTTTAAATTATGTAAAAGCATCACTATCAATGACTAAAAAATAATATGAAAATCTTACCACTGTCAGATGGCACATTGTATAAAATCCAGAAGATTTTACAACTGTATTAGGTAGAAATTGCTAGTTTCATGCTGTAGCCAACTTTACACATAAAGAAATCTTTCCCTGTACTCTTTGATAACCGAAATGGATGTATCAACGCCACTGTGGGCCCGTGGTAAAGGGAAAGATACCAGGTTATATCAGACATCGATTTTCCGTATGTCCGTATTCGGTCAACTTATCAATACATATCAATTTTGAAATGAGCCAAATTACTATGTATTTGTTTTGTAACTGCACTATAATAACACGAGCCATCAAAGTTGACAGGAATTAATTATTTTTGTGCTAATAATAACAAAGTATGCTAACTGCATTCAGAGTACTAAGTTTATAAACAATAACAAAGTATGCTACAGAATTATCTTTGCAAACTGCATTCAGAGTACTAAGTTTATAATATTTCTTGATAAAGGAAGTCTAAATGTAAGAGCACACTCACGGCGACTAAAGTGAGATTTCTGAAAAAACACCAACACAAAACCGAAAGCCTGACACCAGAGTCCAGAATCCCACTGAATGCACACACCGAAAGACCTCACCAAGGAAGTAATAACTTTATTATAACTGCAAATAACACATTCTTCACTGACTATCTCGTGATTCAATGTTGATAAACCACGACTCTTCTGTCCTACGTAACTGCAATAGAGATTAAAATCGTATAATACGTGATGGAGATAAAGCAGAAGGACGGAGAAATAATAAAAGAGATGCAATGTTCCAAACAGGAACAAATAAAATAAATTCTCAAAGGACAAAGAAAAAGAAAATTTTGTACCGGGAGTTGTAAAATAACGTAAAAATTGTAAGTACGAATAAAACCAAAATAATAAGAAACATCAGAAGAGGGAGGGCTAGAAAAGCAAGGACAGAAAGAAACGAAAATAATGAGAGTAGTAAAGGTATAAGAACACGCAAAAACGTCCCACTTGCTTCTTGCAAGTCAGCAAGTAGTGGAAATTTTGAACGTGGTGTTAGCTACGTGCTTACTCACAACGTGAGTTGGATTACCGTTTCAGCAGTTATTAAATGTGATAAAACTGATTTACTCTCTTCTAATTTAAAGAAAATCTTATTATTTCCACTATGATAAAAGTTCATTATAAACTGCTGCTAAACCCCCAAAATATATAGGCTCCGCTCCAAATGAATAGTTAGTTACAAGACTTAAATATGAACGGTATAAGAGTGGGGGTACAGTTATCAAATTATTAATTACACACAAACCTGCATCGCCATCTGAATAACGATGAACCTTATAGCATAACATTTTTTTTATTTTCTCTTAATCCCCAAAGGCAGCAAACAGGGAGAGAAATATCTCGACCTAATAAATAATCAGATGAACTCGAGACAAACCCCATTTATATGATAAAATATTTCTCGGCTTCTGAAAATTGAGAGCGAACATAGCGGAGAACATCATGAAAATAAATAGATATTTCTTTGCTTGTTTCGTTCGAAGCAGTTTAAAATATAGCATTAGTACAGGGTGACTGAAAATAATTTTGCTTGTGTGTATCAATTTGGAGAAAGATAAACTCAGTTAAAACCAGGGGTGCAAATGTTTAGCCAAACAGAGTGCACATTTGTTTCATTTTGTACACCCCACTACATTTAACGTTTGTTTTTTTATAGATACAAGCCCACTGTTTCAAAAATAACAACGTTGAGTAGTCCTGTAACGTTTCCTTATATTTTGTTAAAAACCGTTCGCCATATCGAGTAATGTGTAAAACATAGTTTGTATACTGTAATGTGTCCTAAATTTCTGGTACAAATTTCTGCACGATGGCAATTTTTTGAGACATAAATTATTTTGAAGTATCGGTTACGTCGACATAAAACTAAAATAAATTAACAGATATTTTCAATGAAACATTAATTTAATACGTTTGAAATTACGGTCATAAAATATGAGGGCAGACAAACAGACGGCATGCACAACCTGTTCACTATTCTTCCGTTCCCTGTACTTTGTTCAAGGAACTCCTAAAGTGGAGTAATGTCCGTTTGAAACAATACGTTAATTTTTAAAGATTCATTTTGCGTAAGCAGTCTCATGAGGGTCAAACCAACATCAATCTGAAGGAGCGACTCAGAAACAAAAATTCAAAATAGTTTGTACATCACTAGTACTGATAAAGACAGTAACATCTAGGAAGCTTAAATTTTATGGGAATGTTGCCAGGGTGAGAGAGTCAGGGAGATAATATACAATTTTAGAGCGGCAACTCTTCGGAAAACGTACACTTTGGATGGTCGAGGAGATAAGAAAACATTGATGTGAGGCTTCGAGTAAGGTGTACAGTAGATATCAGATTACTGCTAGCTGAGCTGCCTAGTGCTGTGGATAGTTTCACTCGGCACGGCCTGGTCGGTGCACGGAACGGCCTGGTAGAACTGATAGAAAAAAGCGTGGAGGTGCGCGCGCAGTTCTTATCACCTTGCTTTTCACCCCCGCGTCAAGAACTAGTAAGTAATCTGGTACTTACTACTATAACTAACAGAGGGTCGTGTCCAATGGCAGGCTTCGTTATTAACAATGGCTAATATTTGGGCTCAGCTGTTTGTATTATGTAGAACCTTTCACAGCACAGAACGCCAATTAGTACAATAATTACTGAACATGTGGAATTAGTGGGCATACAATTAGTACGACATACATTGGAATCTCTAAAGTTTGTGTATTCTGCTTGGTATTATGTAACATTGTTATGGTAATATATGGGACTTCAGGCACCGTTATTATTAAAAATTACTTCAACAAAAAATATATTCAATGCCAGAGTTAAACCAGGATGCAGGTTACAGCCTAAATTCGAAACGTAACATTCTTGTCACGATGGCGTACGACCCTATAAACTGTTAAACAGCTCACATCACGTTGTCTGTATGTCTGGTGACAGTCTAATGTCGACTGCCTCTAAAACCATTCACAAGGGAGTACAATGTCTCTCTCTCAAAGATTATCTTGCGCGCTCACACAATAGTTAATTTAAACGTGCGACTTACTTCTGGCTTACTGTACCTCAGGTGAAAGGATTATTTGCGGATGGGTCAAATCACTGTCCTTCCGTACAAATTAACAACACAGGGGCCTGCATTTTATTCGTACGATTAGATTTGCGTCAGTACAGAAGATTAGAAAACTTGAATGTTCTATTATGCAAATCAATGTTCAGATTTTAGTAATATAAATTACAAGTGTATGCATTCAAAATTCCAGTCGGAACATATACCACTTGAAATAGGAGGATAATATTAAAACGGATCTTACAGGGAAAGTTAAAATACATGGTTTCAAGATTATTACGTTAGAGCCTGGTAGCATCAAAACGCCAATGTGCCTTCGGGTTAAACAGAAGATGGGGTGTTTCTTGCTCTTATAAACAAGTCAGATTTCTAAGAAGGACTTTCCTCGTTGTAATAGAAAATAAGGTTCTCGGGAAAACATTTGCTTATAATAAGCATAAAATAGCCTGTGGGAAGAATTTAATATATTAGCGTACATAAAGACGAACGCTGATATTTATATAGGTCACCCAGTGGACCATGTTGTTTGGACAATGAAATCTGGGAGGATAAAAATGGTTGGGATGGGTGATAAACATACAACATTTGGTGGAATACGGTTTAAATCTTTCGGGTTTTGATACATAAAAGTAATTGTATAAAATAAGCACTGTATTTTGAGGTGCAGACTTTAGGCAGAAACGTTCGAAGATACCTGTGTGTTTAATGCATGGCTCAGTTATCTCGAAAAGAAAATGTTCTATCCTAGTTTTTCTCTTTAAATTTGAAGAACACTGCATTGTGTTGAAAATCACAAATAAACAATGATGATTCACAGCCACTGGCAGGAATTCAATTGAATTTGCATACAGCCCAGACAGTTCGCCACATCATGACTTGCATTATTCTTACTTTATGAAGTGAATGTCAAACTATTTTGGTTTAATTCGATTACGCTTATGTTTCAGAGCACATAGTCCTGTAAAATGGCGATTGGAATTAAAAAGGACGCGATCGTATTGATCCATTCTGAATCAGAGCACGCCTGAAGTTAATGGACGTGTGGTGTGACATTTGCGGATTTTTCATGGTCCTACAATTTTAAATTGAGATAATCCAGTCATTTCAGTGTCGCGGTCCACGAGTTCAGGCTAATTAACGCTTGCAGTAAGCGAGTCTTTCGTTTAGTAAGCATTTATACGCATCAGATTGTAACAAGACCGCCATTTTATTCCACTAAACTAAATTTTATTGTGATTTAAAATAATACAAATTCAAAAGCATTCAGTTCTATTACGTTCCCAGGCACTAAATTTAGTGTGGTAAGGAAGAATGAACGGCGAATAGCAATGTCACAGATTACTGGTTAGCATTCCTTATTCATATCCCGAGAATCTTCTTTCGAATTTTGGTCCAGAATCTAGCCAGACATTCTATTGGTTTTAATCAGTTCCATCTGATAATGTAGGGGATCGTACCGAAATATAATCGTGCTAAATGTACTCATATATAACTTAAAGGCGTTACAACAGTAATGTATTCATTTTGTCCTAAATATTTCGACGTTTCGTGTTCATTACAATATCTACACAATTCGTTATTTCGTAACATATTATCTAACGGGATTACGACTACATGCTTCGACCTAAAGTTATCATCAGACCCGTTTTTATGCACCATCAATACAACATAAATAACTTATCGAGACGATTAAATTAAAGAGCTTAGATGAGCGGAACATGAAGAGAGAACATTTTAGTTGATAACGCCTAAGGGAAGATTCCTCTTAGAAAACCTACGACAAGATGGGAAGATAATATTAGAATAGATCTTAAATAAATTAAGTTGCAGGTCATGGAATAGATTCAGCTGACTCAGGACAGGGCTCATTGGCGGTATCTTTTGAACACGTAATGAAAATTCAGGTTCCATAGAACGCATAAAATTTCTTATCCGGCGCACAGACTATTAGCATCACAAGAAGGACTGTGGTCTTCGCAGTTAATGTTCAACGTGAGCGTGAAAAATACAAAATCCATCCAAAAGGGTATACGAAGGCAATGTACTCTGAAGAACCAATTAAAGCACTAATATTAGATTACAACCGAGAATCATGTACGAATAAAAGAGAACTACGTTAAAGAAGCCGCCAATTCCAGGGTTGATGGGTCTGCAGCCCTATGCAAATAGACCCTTTCAAGTGAAAGCAATGGGCGTCTAAATGAGAAAGGAACCTTAGGGAACAGGGCCCATTACGTACGCGTATAAAGTTCACATACCGTGAGTTTCGAAATGTAACAATGCAGAATAACTTCAAGCGAGAGAAAAGAGCATTAAAGAAATGAACAAAACGTTGCGAAATATTTTAATTTACATATAAAACACTACTACGAGTTAGAACTTTCTAGATTAAGCTATTATATAGCTTACGCTTGTAAAATTAAGATAAAATATACGAAAAGAATAAAACTTAAAAAGATTAAAAATGGTAGGTTACGAGAGAAAATGAACTCATACAAACGTTTCGGTTTAAAAATTCGAGAATTATATAATAGGACATTTTTGATGGAGAGTGAATTACATGGGTGAAGTGATTGATTCTCTTTTATAACTGGGTACTATTACCGAAGTACTGAGAGAGAAAAAATAACATACCAACTGATTATATTAACCGATAAATCCCCGAATGCGAAGTATAAATTGTAGTCAAAGTGTACCGTAATTCTAGCAGCAGGTACAGTAGCCATCTTGGCGAAAAGACAACGAAACTTATAGTTGTGTCTCGGTGGCCTTACAGACATAAAAGTACACGGCGGCTCTGTAAATGGCAGCCGGAGTCCGATACGAGGCACAGAGTTGGAATTATCCTCTTCCTCACCACGTCTGTGAAGTCTGCCGTCCGATCAATCAATACGAAGGACTACTTAACCCAATCAGTTGAAGGGCGAACTTCGTCACTCACTGCCATTTAGTGGCAAAGTATTAAGAACAGCAATATCATCGATGTTCCTTTCAAGTGCCTAATTAGGCAAGGGGTGGAGAGACTCCTCTTAGGTGCATTAGAATACATACAGGGCTCTCATTCACACAGCTGTAGCGTTAGCTCGTCCGTAAGCTTGTTATAACTCGATAAACGCTAAACGGATTTCCCTTAACTACGTGCTGTGGAGTGTTACTAAAATCTGTCTACACATTCAGGTCTTGGTTGTAATCGTACAATAACAGATACTTTACAGGATGAATTACACGCGTTCCTGGAAGCAAAAAATTATTAAGTCACCCCCCAACCAGTTAATTTTGCAACTCTGGGGAATCCACCATGACGATGTCATCACCCAAGAACAAGCACCCCAGACCACGTGGTACAGACAACAGAAACTTGATGTCATTGGTGTCATTCACAATGGTAAAATGTTAAATTTTGGCGAACGCGTCAGAATCGTTTCGCTGCGTGTGCATTCTTGACCAACTAAAAGCCTTTATTTAAATGAACATACGCCTGCTTAAAACAAAATTTAAGCATGGCACATTATAATAAAAACTTAACGTGTTTTTCAAAAAGATTTATATAAAAAAGTTTGATCGGTTTTTGTTTCAAGGGGGGGGGGGGGGAAGACGAAAAACTGTTTCGTATTACCACAAAATTTTTAAAGTACGTCATAGAATTCCATCTGCTATGCCACATTACTTATTCTGCAGATGCATTTCGGTCATCTGAGCATCGCAATGCGTATATTCAACCAACGAAAAGCACTTCGTTCTGTACCTTAGTTTTGCAAGCTTACATTGCACATAGATGACACTTTCGCACGGGAATTGTTTTTGTTGCATATATAATTGGTTATTTAATTCATCCCAACCATTCTACGTTAGATAGTCTACTTAAAACAATATTACAATCGTCTGAATACGAAATCAACTTTTCGTAGCCATTTAAGTAACTGATCAGAGGATTTTCATACACAACCTACAACCTTCAGTCCAATACTGTGCTGTCACTGCACGTATTTGAAAGCCCTTTCGCCAAACGTAATTCGTTGTGTCTCCTCGTATACGCCTATATCTGTCTAATATATAGTTGAATACGAACTATTTTAAAATTAAGTTAAAACATTTGGGAGGCTCTTATGACATCATATACTAATGACGCGAGGTATGTTACGTCACTGAAGTCTTTACATCACTGTATACAAACAGATAAAACGAAATTCGCGCACAAGCTCTCCATAGTGACATTCCCTGTTAAAAAATAAGTCAAAAATACTATACAACATATGTCCTGAGATGCTTAGTTTTAGAGATACACGCCTCCGTCAAATGGGTTAATATGCTTCTCAGCAGTTATTTGTCGTGACGATACAGATGGCGCTTTGTTAGATGTGCTCAAGACACACAGGGCACATCAGGGTTCAGTTGTGACCGAGTGGTCGTGGAACACACACGGGATAATCCTCATGCTATCCGCACACGTGTGTATCAAGTCCCCTTCAGCGTCAGCGTTTCGGCTTGTATCTTCGGTCACATTGTCATGGACCCCTATCTTCTGCCTGACAGGCTGAATGCTAAACGATATTGTGATTTTATGGGAACTGTTCTATCGATGCTGCCTGTAGATTTTCCTCTGACTGTGAGGCAGAGGTTATGGTTTCATCACGACAGACCTCCAGCGCTCTGTCCAATAGAACAATTCTTAAACTAAAAATAAGATACGTGATAATTATTATAAATACTACATTACCATATCATGCACAAAATTAATAATTTGTGCTGAACAACAAATTATATCCATAAATAGATAAACTGATAGCCCGCAATATATAATTTTCAACACTCTGATTCTTTAAAACGGAACCACGAAAATCAATGCACGGGAAATTCAGGCTATGAAACCACATGGTAAGAGTCCATTTCAAATATATAAAAGCAGACAGAAAATTATATTAAGATGAATCTGTTAAAATTAAACTGCAAGAATTTTAAGATTATGTGACTGATAACACAAGTCAATAACACATCTGTGATTAAACGTTTGGACTAACAGCTGTCCATTTCATGAGCCGAGAGTCTACAGCTAAATCCTGTAACACTAAGCTAGTCAGTCAGTTATTTAATTACGTAGACTAACTTCTGATATAAATTAACTTTTATCGTTCGGTAATAATTTATAAAGAACGGGAAGAATATTACTTTAGTAGCAGAGTAAAGAAGACCATGAGAATTTCAGAATCACACAGCTGTCGTTTACAAGCGCCACATGAACACTGTTTCCTGGCAAATCTAGAAGCAGCTGTGACAAAGGTCGCTGAAAACATGTTGGGCGTTTTCGAGAGAATGTCGTGCGTGGTTTTTAACAAGGAATCACACACAATTGAGAGCTTGTGGCAAACTTCGTTTTACTCAGTTTTAACTATGACCAAGCATTCACTATTATTGCCCAGATCCTGTTCCGTTAGGGTTAGACACGCCCTCTTGGATTGTGACTAAGCTGTACTTGTTATGCGTCCTCGTCCGCTGTTAGCGTGTTGAGGTGCACAATAAATTACGTAACATGTACAGGAACCAAGTTTAAGAAACATAATTCAAAATTCAAAGTCGTTTTTAGGTTTAAGTTTATAAATTGTAATGCTGGAAGCTACATGACACGAAAGCACGCATGAAAAATTAATTAGGCCCATGGACGCAATCATGGACTATGTAGCGCGAGAATTCCACCTGAGGAAGGAAAAAAAAAGTATCTGTGTGATGATATTATTGATTTGGATCCAACAAAATTTACATTACAAAAAGCATAAACTGAAACTACATAGCCATAGTGAGAGGTGTTAGCCCTGAAGATGGCGATAGTACGCTTCTCCGAAACGTTCGCATCTACCGGTCAGTCCACACGGCGACAGAATCCAAAATAACAGTAGTTAGAATTTCTGTAAATTGTATACCATGCAGGAAGACTATATCTGTCATTTCTTAATTAAAACACCATCCAGTAATGTTATAGAGGAATTGGAGTACGTAACAAAAAGCCTTTATTAGAACAACCAATTCGACCAGAAACCGACTCGAATACTTCATGAACACGACTCAGAAACAATGTCTCGAGTTACTGTGCTGTGACAAAATAACTGGGAATCACGGTTTGCACTTGATTTCATATATTTCAGTGCTAAGGCGTTTGATGTGTGCTAGCAAATGGAATGCGATCAAAAACCACCCGAGTTGCCCGACAGCTATCCGGAATGAGACACTCCTTTGTGACACATCGCGCTGTTCTTTAACGTTCTCTGCGTGCGTACAGATGACTGGCCTTGTATCCTCCCGCTATGAAATGTTCTCATTTCAAAGCAAATTCCGTAAATTACAACAGAGTGTGACACATAGCCAAGTAACATTTTAGACAAAAGACACCGTGTACTGTCCACAGATCACGAGAAAAACCCTGCTGGGGGAAGTCGTTTCTGGTGCGGTGCGGGGAGAATGTTACTTATCAGCTGGACTAGAGGGCTGCTATTGGTGGGAAGTGTTGATACGTCAGAGTTTTACGCTACTGCACACAGACTGAAAACATCAAGCCGTTAAGAGTAGTGAGTGCACCTCTAATGTGTTCTGCGGGTCTTGCGATAATATTCTAGATTAAATCGCTGTGCCACTGTGAGGTAATCTTAAAGCTGTACCCATTTGAACACATGAAAGCCCGTCGTCTGTTGTTCGTTCAGTGGTTGTGGAACGAATGCTTTTAGAATGGGTCGTCACTCACCGCGAAATCTTGCTCATGCGCGTATATCGAACTCCTAGCAGGGATTTTCTCCTGATCTGTGGACTGTACAATCACTTCAGTGTAATCTCACGTTACACTTACTTCTCGTGTGATCTGTATTTCCAAAATGAATTTTAAATATTTGTCCTTACGCTAAAAAAATCATTATTTTAAAGAATGTTAATATGTTAAAGAATTCAACAATATTCAGTACAATGCACGAGGTATCCAACAGAGTTTGTCGAGGAACAGTTACTGAGCAAATTTTCTGAAGATGAATGTGTAAAAAATTTAACTTTTTAAGTGAGATTTGAGGTTCTTACAGCGGCGAGGGTGAATGTGACTGTCTTCTCGGTTGTTGCACCGCACTATTCTCCGTAACACTGGAAGGAAGACTGTTAAACGATGCTTACAGAAGAGTATAAAACACGTTACGTAAGAAAATACAGGTCTATCTAGGCGTACGTTTGAATATGACAATGGGTAGGCTAGCATAGTGAAGATAGTGAAATGGTCTTGACATGTAGCACGCATGGGGGAGGCAAGGGGTGCATACAGAATTTTGGTGGAAATCCTTATGTAAAACGACAACAGGGCAGACCAAGAAGGAGATTGGAAGACAGTATCAAGATGGATCTTAGGGAGGTGGGCTGTGAGTATGTAAAATGGATGGAGTTGGCTCAAGATCGTTTCCGGTGTTGGGCTTTGGTGTTACCGGTGTTGGACCTGCTGGTTCTGCTACCAGGGAGTTCGTTATGGTTCACATCATGTTTTCCATAAAGCCGGATTCACATTTGCTCATTATATCGTAATATAACAGTGAACGCGCATGCGCTGTAACATTCGTCCAAGTCCAAGGATGATAGCATACGCCACCGAAGCAAGGGTGGACGTTCGTCAGAATGTGCCACATCTGAATCTCGTAAAATTCCTTGTGGCGTTACACTGTTTCGTTGCGGCAGAATACGCAAGTTAAGTCGGCTTAAGAGCACAGATATTCGTTATTCTCTGCTGCAATCTCTTTCCACCTCTGCAACCGACAAAATAAGTCGAAGACGGCTCCACAATTATAGTCCCTGTAAAGACTAGTTCGCTTTATATAACATTCACCGTAGGCAGCTCAAAAATTTGGTGTTTGCAGAATTGGAAAAAAAAAAGCAACACAGGGACTTTAATGGTGATAAAAAGTAATGACTGGACTGTTGCGCAATCACTTTGTAGGTTTTGTTGCTGAGTCCACTGTCTTATCCCAAGGCAGCATTAAACTTAGAACATTAGAGCCGACCGAACGGACTTGGTGGTGGGAGGGGGAGAGGAGTTGTCTCCACGCAAGGACACCCACTGTATACTTAATGAGTTGTTCAGTAGGGTGGAAAATGAACTCTCAACTCACTCTTACACAGTAGATTCTGCCTTGCCTTTGCCTTCAGCGTTCTCCTTTCCCAATGTTGCATTCAGAACCGCTACTTCATCCAGCTAATTGCTTCCATGGGCGTAATCTTTTGATTTCATCAGAAAGAGGCAAAAACCTACTCCTATATATCTGCAAATATTTCTTATTAAAGCACTGTTTCACAAGACTCTAATTAACACTTTGAAGCCCGGTGGTGAGTAGACCCCACCTGCGTTAAAAATTTGAGAAACCGCATTCTCAGTGTAAACAGCGATTATTTCCTCACCTACTTACTCCATGGAGCCCAGTCCTTCCTGAGAAGCTAACAGTAGCTCAGACACTCAAGGACATGTTCAAAGTTTTGTAATAATTTATTGTTTATTTACGGGGAGGAGTTGTTAGACCCACGCCCAACCACCAAGCTGGAAGGCCACCCATTGTCGGCTGTCCGCGACTGCTTATTCAGTACCTTCCAAATGTACGTTCTCATTGCGGTACGGCTCGCGTTCTTCTATATTATTTAAGCAAAATTCGACTTCAAACATTTAGTGTCACTCTCATGTCTTTGCGATTTACCATACTGAAAACAGAAAAATGTACGCTGCTTTTATCCGTTCTCTGAACGAAGTACATAGTGAGAACGCGTTACAGAGCGTAAATCGCACTTTTGTGTATCCTACGAGCAGTGATAGAAATTGCGGTTGAGGATATCCCTGAGGTTGACACAGGTGCTGCGATCCGGTGGCTAAAGTGGAAACTATCCAACAAGGCTAATTTTGTAAATCTTAATGCACGTTGCAGAGAATACATGAGGATATTACGTGTATTCCGGAAAGGAATATACTTTCCGAACTAATTTAAATATGCGTCAAGCCCCTACCTGCGATCACGAAAAGCCAGGAACGAAAAAACCCAGATATTCCCCCGTAAGAAGAAGAAGAGGTCCATAAAGACAGCGTGTACTAAGAAACGAAGAACCTCAACATGAAGTCGTGGAGGTAATCCTCTCCCTCTTTCGACTCTAACCCCAGGGAATTATACTGCAAAGTACGCCCTAAAATAATATGACCAAAACGATCTAAAACAGTCGTTGGATATGTAAATCTAAAAGGTTTTAACGGTGACGTGTTACATTCAATAGAGTATGCATTTAACTAGGTACTCTAAACGATGGGTTTAGTCCAGATAAAATAACAATATTGAAATTCAAGAATGATTGATTCTCAGCTGCAATGCTACACATCCTTACAACACCACAGTATTAGAATCCACAAAAGTTTGTGCAATTACATATTTTGTTCAAAATCGCACAACGTAAATGCTCCAATACATGATCATTCCTCAAGTTCTTCTCTATTTTTGTCACTATTTTCCTGTTATGTTTTCGTCATTACATTCCTCACAGGTGCCATCTATCTACGTCGCGAAACTTCCACGTCTGAACGGAGAATGTCATAAGTTGTTTATATTTTAATGTCCAGATTCTAGACAGACAGTGAAAATACTGAACTGTAATTAGTTTTTTAATGACACTGTACTGCCACAATATGCGTTTATATGCATCATAATAAGGTTAGAATTAGTGATACAATAGGCCATGTTACTTATTGGGATGTGTTGTTATTCGTACAATAATCACAGCACAATGCTAAGGTATTAAGCCGCTGTCGTGTTGTAATACAGTAAAACGTTTCTTTTGTATTCCTCCCACTGCAAGACTAGAACATTCGCCACTGCTACTGAACTCCAGTTAAATGTCGATGTTTTAAAGTTTCCGAGCAAATATTGAAGAATCGAATTCTTGTACCTCCGGACACGAATATTATTGTGCTTAGAACTGACAAGAAACATCGTCGAAGATATGTGGTGGAACACATAAAATACCCAAAAATTTTCCTCATATTCTATTCCATTAACAAATTACTACCAGGTTGAAGTAAAGCGATACATGTCACTTGACCAAATTCGTATTCCAGAGTTCAGCAAATTTCCGCATTAATAAGAATGCTGTTTGTACTGAACTGTTCCGTATATTTAAATCTGTAGTAAAATAATTATTTACCTGCCCTTTGTCACCAGTACCTCCGCCATATTAGTGGCTCACTGACTGAAAACAGCATGATGCAACACGATTTGTACTGTTGGTCCCAGTGTCTTTGCTGCTGATACAGTTATAACCTGAATGTTTTTAAAGTTGCACTTATTATAACACAGAGTAAGTTAAGCAAATTCGCACTTTTACTATTCGTATCTTACTCCATCATCATAAAAGAAATATTAAAAAAGAACACGCACACAACACCGTCACACGAAGACCACACATCACTACTGCTTCAACTAATCGGATGAAATCGGTAGAGCGAATATTTCCGGTAATCTGACCAATCGTATGTAAGGAAGAAACCAAGAGGAAGGGGGGAAATGACATCACTTTACGCTGGCTCGCATTATCTGTGCTTGTAAGCCGAAATCTTACCACAGAAAACTCTTCGCCTTCTGAAGCGATTACGTTGCAGGTTGCAAAGGTCTAATGTTTCAGATACGGGCGGTGAAAAACTTTTTATTCGCTCAGGGGTATACGATACATTTCCGAGGGGAGAAATGAAAAAAGAAATCATGAGGCAAGAAACTTAAGACATGGTACCTTATATAATATCTGAAACAATGTCAGTAATTTCAACAAAACTGTACAACGTTGCAGCTCGATTATTGCAACACAATTTGTTTAACGACATTTTATTACCCACAAATGTTCTGTAATAAAAAATGAATAGTCTAAGATGGTATTGGTTTACGTGTTTGGAGTAACATGGGAGGAGATAGAAATTTTGTGGGTAATATTCCAGCCTTTGCATGGAGGGACAAAACAAAACTATTAGAACCCTCGGATGAGACGGTTCGATATGAAACATTACTGAACTACGAGCTTAAAAACAACAGGAGTTTCCTTAACTTCTGTACACAAAGTCAATAAATTTTAAGAATAATACGTAATGATTCACAAAGCTATGCATTCAAAACAAGCAAATGGTGAAGGATGTTTGCTTAATAATATCATGATTGTAAACATTTTCTCCTTCATCACTGGCCGCAGGAGATAAGGTAATATACCAATAAAATGCATTCTGTGTCTATTTCTTATTCGTCGCCACTCCCAAAATGCCCATCAAAACGTGACATCAGAATTACTTGAGTTCTGGGAACAGGCACGTACTCCAACTGCAGACTTCAACAGAGTACGTAAGACAGACCCAGAGGAAGCCCTGACGTCAGTCACAGAGTAAGTTGAAGCTGATTCCGAGAATTTACCATGTTCAACACTCCTGGGTCCGATGCACCTTTTTGAATTAATAATGTACGATGAATAGACTTACGTGTAAGAAGTGGTTATACAAAACATTAACCTTAATTATTTTCGTGTGTGTTAACCCCTATTAAAACTTCTCTTTTGACCACCAAGATACAATTTCGTAAATAATTTAATTAAACTACGCACCGAAATACCTAACTCATCGAGTAAGAAACTTTCAAAAATGAATGCACACACTACTCGGTATTACTTAATCAGTTGACGGAAGTTCACAGAAACAAAAAATCAATAAGAGTTCAAGCTTTGAAATCGGTCCGGATTGAATTAGGATGTCTATACTAAAACTCATGTTTATATGGAAAAAAAAAATACAGAATTTCATATCGAAATAACTCTCTTTGTAAAGGCAATGTTAATTGAGTTGTTACATTTGTAAGCAACAGTCGTATGTAAGTATTAATTACAACTAGAGACTAATACAAATGTAAGCTTTCTTTATTACGCTACAAATATTTTTTTGTGCATTACTGAAAATATGGATTATGTTAGACGATGATACTACAATGCATTGTGGCTGGATTTCTGAATCAGATATGTATAAAAAAGTGAATGTTTGAAGTGAGGTGCTCAGGGCCCAAACACACACAACCCTCTGGGCTTACAATAAACACACTTTACATATTCTTTCACTACTTTTTTTCATTCCTGTGAAATCCGATTAAATTAAAACGCGGTCCACGTGATTTAAACAAAACATTGTGCTCAGTATTAGCTTTGTTACCATAGCTACATTTGTCCGTTGAAACGTGTTGGGATTTAGAAATATTTAAAAGTCACACTTGCTTTGAGGCTTGCTTTCCTCTTTGATTTGCGAATTAGCGTACTGCATGCTTCATATGTCAGAGACTGTGTATAAGTTTTATTTGAATAATTTAATTATAAATAAATTATATTATTATAATAGCGTGAATAAACTTACATAGATGAAATTAATGCACTGAATATAACGTTGAAGTGTAGATACTCTAATTATCTAATCACATGTATTTATGGCTTATGTTTACAAAGTCAGAGAGGAATTACGTGTGACCATCACATGATTTACTAATGAAATATCTAGATGTAATGAAATTGTGAATATGTGAATAATCGCTCTTATAAAAGAAATGGTTAACAAGGTAAAGATAAACCTATAAAATTCCTGTACATTTCTGTAACTCTATTGAAGAATATTTTTAAAATCTATTTCTCTTCTATAATTCATAACAGCCTTGTGCAGAGAACAAGCATCATCGTACCTTAAATCAACAACGTTCATTGCGACACCTCACACATTTTAAGAAAGCGAAAAAATTAAGTATGAACAGTATTCTGTCTGACTGGCCGACTTAAAACAGAAGTGTAAATAATTCCTCCAGCGGAATCTAAATCCGCGATCTAAATCCATCTTTAAAGGTCATGGGGACTTATGTCTTTCAACCTTCATTCTTCTACTTCCTGTTTTGGGGTGTGAATTGTACCAGAAGGAAGCACAGTCTGCCTGCATGGTGCACAGGATTGCTTATTGATGCACCACTATTATTTCTGGTACAGAATGTGGGTTAGAGCTGCAAGTTGGTACGCTTGCACAATGCTCATGAATAATTGAAGGTTAAGGTCACTAAAGATACATATCTTTTTAATTCTTTGTTGTATAAAGGTGCTTTTTATCGGGAGGGAAAATGTTAAACTTCCGGCAAGTGAGAGATAATAAGAGTAAGTACTAGTAGTGGGACATTTGAGTAGAACTGATTTTATTTCGGGTTTTAAACCAACAGAGTAAGTATCAGGCTGCTGACCTGTCGATCAATACAGCTCTAAGCAGATGCAAAGTTGAACAATGTAGTTGCAGTTGTTTTGATATGGCCGCTATGAACATCACAGTGAAGTTAGAATAAATTCCGAATGTAAATTAAGGACTTCAAAAGTCTCAGAATTTCATACATACGTATAATTCAAGCGTCTGATCTAAGAGAAACTCATATAAATTTTAAGAATATTCCGTTAGTTTGTTGCATATATTCTGCACATATAAAAACGTACCAGAGTAAATGTTAAACAGGTATATTTGAAATTTTATAGGCAGTACCCGCGGATGTTACACCCGGAATTTTGATTCAATGCCGTTAGATTCCACAGTTTCCGATTTACAATTCGCGCCTCAACTGACGTCAATTAACATGTAATGTGATATCACACATTTAAACATCGATGGACCCTGAAGGTCCATTGCCGTTTTGACAATCGAATCCACATCCTCCAACTGAGTTTCCCCTAAAGTCCATTTCGGTACCATTTTCCATCACGCCTACGTCTTCGAACTTGTGTATATACAGGGCTAATCTAAATGATGTTCCCGATTTGAAAGACATGCTACTCACGTTTAATGAAATTCAGATGCACAAAATTGGTACCGATGGAAAAAGAAACTGTCCAAGTTTTGTTTCAGTACATCACAGGTGTTCAATGTGTGCCCCCTTGGTAACTCGGCACACATCCAGCGGGCTTGCTGTGAAACTTGCACGGACCCGCTCCACTGTTTCCTCGCTTACTGACGGGCGCCCAGTTGACTTTCTCTTACAAATGCAGCCCCTTTTCTTAAATTCGGAATACCACTTACGAATTATATGCCCACTGGGTGGGTCTGCCGCAAATCTGGTTCGGAAATGCCGTTGTACACTAATAACAGACCGGTGAACGTGGAAATCCAGGACACAAAAGGCTCCCCTGTCTTCGATGGCAGCCATTTTCTCTCATATCGCCCCTGGCGGCGAACAGTGTTACTACGCGACCGAGAAGTATACCAACATAAACTTGGAGAGTTTCTCTTTCCATCGGTACCAATTTTGTGCATCTGAATTTCATTAAACGTAAGTAACATGTGTTTCAAATCGGGAACATCATTTACACTAGCTCTGTATATATAAAGCTGCATTAAAATTGTGGAGCTACGTACCATAAAACCACCGGCGTTATACATATCTTACATATATTCAATATTTTAAATATAACATAATAGAACTGTCAATGGTTTGAAACGATGCTACCAGAAGTCGTGATAAAGCGGTCAACACTCCTGCTTTAAATTCGGTAGTTTTTGGCTTCAAACCTTGGTCCAGAGACCGGCCATCCAAACTAAAAGCATTCATGGTTTCCCAGTCACTCCATACATATTCTGGGAAAATACTTTAAATAATTTCACTACCGCTTCCTTTCGCATAATTTCTAATTTATTAGTTGCTAATAATACTGTAATTTAAAGTTTTGCATTCTGAGCTGCTGATGGCGTCATTAAACAACCCACAAGTACAAACCACACATACAAATGCAACACTCTATGCAATTTTGTTTGTCTGATTCGCCTTGCCACATAACAGATAAAACTCCAAAAGGTTTACGGTCAGCATGCAAAGCAGCCAGTAAACATTTATTTGTGTTCTCAAAGTGGAATTGGACAGCTTCCATGTACAATCTTATGCATTCGTAATTATAGTGTATAATGTATAATAGGCCTATGTGTAAAATAATGGTACGTAATAAGAACTCACAATACAACACTATTATTTAAAAGCTAATGCATTTATAATTACGATTAAAACATGATAACAAGTGAGTGTAATTAAATAGTTAATTTAAATAATGTAATTAAACTTGGGGGTTCTAAAATAAATAAACACAGTTTTGACCTAAAATTATACGAAACTGGTAGTATGCGCACTTTCAAATATGTGAATTGTTTCGACATAAAGGACCAAGGTAAGTGTTTTCTTATAAACTCTCCAAATTTTATTCTGTCCGCTGGAACACAACAGTAATGACCTTGACTGCGCAGGAACATTAGAGGACCGTTGTCGCCACTGTAGTGACTGACCATCACATCTGAAACGATTCAGAGTACCTGGACGGAAATGGAGTACCCCTTGGATCTTTGTAAAGCTACGAACATTGCTCACATTGTTGCTTATTAAGATAGGAAATAAAACTTGGAGAATATCTACACATTTAAAAAAAATCATTTAATCAGGTCCTTTATGTCGACATATATTTGAGTATGAAATGACGTGATTAAATATGTTGAATCCAGAAGTTTTTGTCTCTTTATTGCTAGGTTCGTAATTAATAATCTGCCACTAATTGGTATTCAAATTTAAGACGCTAACTGTTCAGATACAATCAAAGTTTGATCCTGTACAGATTCAATGTTATATCGAAACGTAGTTATTATATTTACCTTTATATTAAAATTCATTAGTTAATCTTTCTCTTTGAATATGAAAAGTCACGAGCTGCCTTTAAGTTGTGCAAAAGGCAGTTTGGGAAATACACAAGCACTTTAGAAACCACATAAAATGGAAGGATACAAGATATTACCATGGTTCTGTTCGGTTTGAAATATTTTGTTGTAGGGGAACTGTTGGAAAGCATTAAGTTGGACTCGATTGCTATTTCCATGTAGATTGCTACGTTATTTCAGTTATCTCGAGATATATTGGCATTAGGATATCGATACAATGTTTTATGAAATGCAAGACGGGAATTTAGAACTACAGTGTTTTTAAACCAACAAACGTTTCAGGGGTTACTTTCTGCCTTCATCATCAAGTTTATGACTGATAATGGAGGCAGCAAGGACCTCTAAAACGTCGGTAAAATTCTTCAGATATTTTGAACTGAAATCGTATTATGCTGTTTGTTATTACAAGGATGGAGTAATGACTGCAAGTGTTTTATTATAAATCTTCTGAATTTGATACAATTTGAATTCCATCAGCATATTTATCTAAAGAAAGTAAACACTTATTTCACTTGCTGCAGATCACAACGAGAGGACTGCAATTTCAAGGAACATGCAAAAGAATATTATAATTTAAATAAATAGACCTGTGAAAAGCAAAATAGATATTCATTAAACTGGCCGTCTTTTATAGGTCATAGTGTAATGGAAAATGCTCCAAACAAGTCAGTTTTATATTTTTAAAACTGCAGAAGTCAAATCAAAGATGTTATTACAGAAAGAAGCTGTAGTTTGGAAACTGGAGATAAGAATTTATTCAGAACGGTGGCGAGAAATTCCCGATGAGCACTCGGAAGACCGAAGAGGACTTTAACAGATCATGTTAAAATATATCTGACAGAAGCAAGTTTTGAATACATAAAATTAATTCTATAAACATGGGTTGTGTAAGTTCACTGAACTGATGTAAAATGTAGCTTGTTCCTACTCAAGTACAAGACTATGGCGCAACAACCCAGAAGACCACAAGCTAATGGATTTCTACTGGGTTCACAGCAGGTTCCATTATCAACTTTGGTTATAGCGACATCAAGCTGTTGCATTCTATAAAGTATCGGGGAGTTGTGGTGTGTGCATTATTTCATTTGAAGCAACATCTTTCTTAGGAAAGGATATTTGCTAATGCATATTTGCTTTTCTGCTCTTACTTTTATGTATGTAACAGCGTCAATAAGTCCTATAAAATATAAGTAGCCTTATATATATATATATGTTAATTAATTAATTAATTAGTGTTCTGTCTGACGACAGGTCCATATGAACAGGATCCTTCCATCCTTTTCTCGGACTGGGACCTGTTCATATACGTTCTTGGCAGATGATCCAGAAGTGGTTTGCCATTGCCTTCGTCTGTGTGTGAATGGAGTAATTGTTGGGAGGCCACGGAGAAACCGGGGAAGCCCCCGGAGGAAAACCCCGTGTTGCCTA
>NW_019059794.1:738098-760908 GCF_000696155.1 Zootermopsis nevadensis
ATGGCATCACCTCCAATGTCCTTGTGAATGTTTAATAATTTGTACGTAAAATGTTTTATATTTTTTTGAAAGTTAAAAATTATTCATTGCCTCAGATAAATTATTCTGCAACAGGATCAGAACTATAAGCCAGTTTTACTGCACAATGTGAAAATATACAGTACTGATTGCAGTTATCCAACACGAAATCAAATTGGTAAGTAATTCGGCAGATTATTTCTGGTAGAACAGTACAAATATTTTTTTCAACTGTTACCGAAATATCCGCCTTCAGATGGAGGCAGGACTGCAGAGTGTTTTCAGGACTTTAAGGATAAAAGGGTGAGATGAAGGACGAAGTCGGAGAAGCAGAGAAATGGCTCCCTGAGATTACTCGTCCTAGGAAGTTGCAGTGTATGGCTGCATAAATTATTTTAGTGCTAAAACCTCCAATAGTATGTAGTGGAAGCTCTCGCCATTTGCCTGGTAAATTTATATGATTCCAAAAGATCAAAATGCGTTCTAATAGCACTAGCAGTCAACGTTTCCGACACTTACGGATATAAAGTTCAAAATACACTTAGATTACTGTTGCATTAACGTGATCCAAGGTCACTGTTACGTAACAGCGTGTTCCAATAAAGCCCTTAGTTCTAACTATTGCGCAACGCTGCATTCAACTGTTGTTGTAGAGAAACAACCCTGGTCATTGAAGCTGTTTATTTCTTACGAAGCCAGCTGCAGACAGACGAACATCGGCCCATAAAGCGTACTTCGCTCACGCTAGAACTTGATAATACCTAAAAACGAGTACAAATAAATGATTTTATTCTTATCACATATAATTGATTCGAGCAACTGTCGACTAAGTGCAACATATTTCGTTTATGTTTAGAATTTAGAAGGTTCTGCATTAATCCTACCACGCAACAGACCGAGATTTATCCCAATAACACTTTGGAGTATCCTTCGTTGCTTGATCTTTTGGAATACAGATTACGCGTCAATGTTTTTGATTGCAAGTGTGTAGAAAGGAACGTATATTAATTATATGATTGTCATGGCAGATTGTAAACAGATCGGACTTCATTCGGGCTAAAATAAAAGGAAGTCACGCTGAGATGGGTTACGGGTAAAATATTTGAAAATAAAACTTTGGGCTCCGGATGGATAAAATTACAGAATTCAGGCCTGTGGAGTCAAGAATGGGATCCAGAATTTGTACTGAAATCATGTAGAACACATGAATATCTTTTTAGGATCAACAATATTGTTCGCCATAAATTATCATTTAATCTGTGAAAAGATTAAATCCAGTGTTTGATAAATGTTTCTGTAGTCCAAACATGCTTTAAACAATGATAATTTTAATGCACCGAAAATACAGGATGAGCACAAAAGAACTTTACTCCCACAGCAATCGATAGGAAAACTCTAAAAAGTTTTGTTTCAAATGACCCCGAGTGATTGTTTTTGTAGCTCGCCTCCGCTAGATGACACTAGTTTAGAAAAAGGATATCCCACAACAGAGGTGATGACGTGTTCTGCAGCTAGCGAAGATACGAGTTTGTACCAGCTGTGTAACGTGACCTTCGCACACAATTTCACACGGAACCACCCAGCCGAGTATCCATTTACACATCAATCTTTGCCAGAGTTGAAGCAGCGAATCACAACTGCCATAACTTCCATCACAAGGGAAAATTTGTGAAAAATTCAAGACGAGCTGGATTATCGTCACATCTGTCATGTGACTCGCGGAACACATATCGAGTCTCTGTGACGTGTGTAGGTGTGAAGTTCTGAGCTGCATTTTTTCACTGTATGATTTTGATAATGTAAATGGTATTCATTGTTCTGGCCAGCTAATACGACGGAATGAGGCGACAGTACGATCATGATAGGCAAAACAAAGCCTCGCTGATTGGCAGGCGATCATAAGATCATAATCGGACATTGTGATACCGGAGATGAGGTGGAATGGGGGATTCACTATTGCCACTTAATAGTAATGAAAATCAGAGTTTTGTTTCGAAACAACTGAAAAGTAATACGTAGACCTATTATGTCATAGTATTCAGTTTCATAATGACGTTCAACAATTGAATGTATTGATAGCGTGCTTAAGGATTACAGCTGGTCAATTCGAAAATTCACGATCCATTGCAGAAATTTCATAATGTGTATAATCTTCTCTCACTGCAATTGATGGTTTATATGACAACCCACACAGAGAGATTAGAGCATTATTTTGTGAATCAGAACACAATGTGATCGTCAGAAAGGGGCATACGTTTTAATAATTGTGACGTTTATAAATTGTGCGTGGATTTAATAACATATATATTTCCATGATTTTGAAAATGAAATGTTAATCGTAATGAATGAATTGGAAACATAATACCAGAACACGTAGGTCGGAAGGGAAACTGAAAGTTAAAATATGTACACACTTTAAAATGATATGTACCAATCCTCTGCAAAATAATTCTACTGATTTATTCAAACAGCACGTTTGATGACTAAACTCACAAGGACATGAGATTTCTAGAAACACGTATTTCTTGAGAAACTACATTTATGCAACTAGAATGATTGTTACCGGGTTCAGATAGCCTACAGAAGATCAGATGAATCCAGTCCAAATCCTGCGAACTTATTCATTTAACGTCCATTTTAATATAATCCTTTCATCTTATCCTAGTTCTTGTGCTTAGCTTCTTCCTTTGGGGATTTTCAACAAAACGTTTGTGAGAATTTCTCATCTTTCCCATGCCTTCCTAATGCCCGGCCCATCTCAAACTCTTTATCTGCTGATCCTAATAATTTGATAAGGAATTAAATATTATGGTAACCATTATTCAGTTTTCTCCAGCATCCTGTCACTTCGTCTCTCTCGAGTGTAAACATTCTCCTTAGCATCTTGTTCTCAAACATTCTCATAAGTCCCACAAAAGTATATTTCATGATTTCACGGCCGCGAGCGTTAGTTAAGTCTTCTGTGATGATGCACCGTGTAGTCTCGTAGAACTTTTATGATAATGGCAGCAGTAATCACGTCTAAAACCTTCGATGTCTACTACACGGCGCAACATTCCATATGACTGTAACAGCAATGCAAAATTATGATTCTGTATATTTCAATTTTTACATTTTTTTTTAAAAAAATAGAAGACAGGAGGATAAAATATTCTAAACTTCTTGGTACCACATTGTCTCGGAATACTGTCTGATTCTAATTCCCTGGTAATGGCATTTTGATATGTTATAGTTGTTTCAAAATATTTCGACTTTGCCATATTTTTAAGGGTTATGTTAGCCACATTTATAAAACAATTTTTTCTTGTACTCTAATGACAAGATGAACAAAAGTTCGATCATGGTTTGTGTCATATATTTTACTTTCTCATAAAATAACCAATTCTGTTTGTATCTGTTTTGTTTTAATCACAGAGACTGTTAAAATAAAACGGAGTGGTAATTCAAGTCTCTGGAATACAAAGCCACATCCAGTACAATGTTTATTCTACCTTTTTAGAATCTCTGGATGAAGAGAGAGTATATGCGAATTCTTAAACGTTCCTGGCTTTCTTTTTTATAAACGGAGAGAAGTTTATAAAGAAACTTTACAAGGGGACTATTTAATATAACGTGTAAATTTTCGCAAGGAGATCAAACACACAGAATCCTACAGTTTTGTCTGTTCTCTGGTCACCATCTATAAATCGTTACTACGAGTGTGATACATAATATTATTTCATTCTGCATCATCTATCACATTCAGAGGACGATGATGTCTGGGACAGATACACTGAAGAGTATATTTCCAAACCTGGCTTAGCCCATTTTTTTGCATCCCTGCTAATTTTATAAATTCTGCTCTTAAAAAGTTATTTTCCCAAAAATTTGTTAACTGAACTGCGCTAATTGTGGTATTATATCCTCAATTACTGAGCTAAAATTCCATGCATACATTTCTGTGACGTTCATATTCTCTTTTACCCTATTTTGTACATAGAATTACATAGATTTCTGACGTCACTTAATAGGTAACATTAGTTCAAAGCGTGGCAGAAATGGAACCCATTTATTCTAAACTATATTTTTAGTAAGAGATATATGAGGTTCTGACGACGGTCAAGATATTTGACATCTGGGTTGTTGCGCCATGTAGTCCAGTAGACGTTTACCCACGTTTCGGTGGTTATTTCCACCTCCATCAACAGGGCGACAACCCAGAAGACATCCATCTTCATACTTGTTTAGTTCTTGTACATCTGAGCCCCTTCGCCACTGAATATCAATCAGTAAATCAAAATCTCATATTAAATTGCATTCATAAATTTGCTGGTTGTACAATTATAATACAGACGACTGAATCAAAAAATCAATTCAAAAAATAAATGTAGATCTCTGCACATAGTGATAGGTAAATTAAAAACTCATATAAACATTTTTAAAAGTAATCATGACAGACTGACAAAAACACATACACACTGAACCAAATCCCAAAGTACAACAGCGTACTCAATAGACTATATAATGCCAAATTTGTAGTAGTAAGCCCAATCAACACATACACCCAAACTTTATGTAAACATGAAAAATTGCATTCAAACGTGTAATGTCGTTACTATAGTTATAAATCAGCATGGCTATTTTAACTAGGTATCATAACATGTTAAATATGTAGACTCCCTGTCGATTCTATTGATCTTAGTCATTAATGAACCTCGTTTATAATAGTCTCGACTGTTTGGGCTTTGTACTGCTCCGGGCATGGTTGTACCGTTTTCAATTATGGTCCGTCATCCTTTACTCAACTTTGTGTCCGATTCACTGTGGCATAATGGAAGTCTAAAGCATGCGATATGTCAATAAATAGGCGACCTAGCTCAGATCATGTTCCTCGCACAAACAATTCATTGTACAAGATTTAATCATATATAAGATATGTAGTTGGCGAGAGATAAACAGATGTGGTTAAAGCGTATTTTTGTTTAAACAATATTTATTTCAAATTACTTATTTGATAATTGACAACAGTCGATTAGCGATAAATTAAATTCTCGCTGAATGTTTCAAAAAGTGAAACACTGACAAAATTATTTGGCTCAAGGGGCTTGTGATAAATTAAATGTACTAGTTACAAAATATATGCAGTTACTTTTTTTCGTTGTTTGATGACATAATATGAACTCAGATTAATTAGCACTGATTATGGTACGAAATGATGATTATGAATAATTAACCGTGATGGATGAACCATATATCTCTAGTTTTTGCATGAATGGGTAGGGAAAATACGCGTTAGTACAGCCACTCATCAGCAGGCAGTCCATCCAGAGGTATATTTATTGCAAGTCAGCCAGAATACGGCTGAGGTACATTGGCGTAGTTTACTGACGGTGTATTCATTGGATGAACTCAAAGGCCGGTGTGGGCCTTGTGGCGAAAAGAAAAGACTTTCCTAGTCAAGAATCCAACTCAGGTCGTCGCGCTATTAGCCTATTCACTATGCTGATTAAGCTTTTTTATACGACCCGTTCTTCAGTGCCTCAGCATCTGCGGGTCCCAACTTTTCGTTGGCTCGATCTATAGACATTCGGTAGGATTCCTTGGACGAGGGATCGTCCCGTCGCAAGGCCTCTATCTGTACACAGGACAGCACAACACAGAAAAAACTCGGACAAACATCCATGCCTTGAGTGGGATTCAAACCCACGGTCCCAGTGACCAAGCGGCACAAGGCCCACGCCTCAGACCGCGCGGCTACTGTGACGGCGATAGAGCTATTACTAATATAAAAAAGAGACAAAGTAGTGAATTTCAGCATATACGAGGTGCGATCAGAAAGTTTCAAGACTGCGCCTATAAAAACCCGTACACTTATCTCAGGTATTAAATTCATCCATCACCCTCGAAGTAGTTCCCCTGGGAGTGAACACAACGATCCCAGCGCCGCTGCCAAGCCTGGAAGCATCCCTGGAAATCTTTCTTTGTCAGCCTGTCAAGCACCATCTGCGATTCTGCCTGAATCTCTTCTATCGTCTCAAATCTCCTTCCCTTTAGTTGAATTTTCATCTTTGGGAAGAGGAAGAAGTCACACGGAGCTTAGGAAGGAAGTTGGGGTCGGTTCTTGCAAGATCTTTTAGCTCCTGACAAACGAGAAGTCGATTCTGCTTCTGGTCCTCAGACAGGTTGCGTCGCATGTGGAGTTCTTCCTTTAGAATCAGCTGACAGGTCCCATAGCCTATCCCAACAATGTCGCACAAGTCGTTGATGGTACGACGTCGATCTTCGTGAATGGCTTGCCGAATCTTCGTAACATTTTCGGGCGTTGTGCTCGAAGATGGTCGTCCAGAACGCTCGTCATCATCGACAGAGGTTCGGCCAATTTTAAAACGTAAATGCCACACAAAAGTTTGTGCACGACCCATTGCGGACTCCCCAATTGCTTGCTTTAGCATTTCATAGGTTTCCGTAGCCGTTTTGGCGAGTCTTTGGCAGAATTTGATGCACACGCCATTCTGAAATCGCAGGAGGGTCGGTGTAATGCACTACCAAAACGCCCGTAACAAGAAACAAATGCTAATTCCATGATGCCGGCTGGCACACTGATTCACTATGAATGTAGGCCGCACCCCCTAGCAGCAGAAGCTCGTACTACATCCGGTTCGCCCTCTATTGACACAGTCTTGAAACTTTCCGATCGCACCTCGTACATGTTCGCCTCTTGATGGATCGCATTCAAACAAAATCCGCATATGATTAGAATATTTAATTTGTCAATAACTGATATTTTAATGTTCATAATCACTTACTAAATGAATTTTCAAGAACAGCACCATAAAATTTTAACACTGCTTTGTGTGCGTGACAGATGAAAAATGTTTAATCAGGGAACAGAAAGGTTATTTATTATATACATTTAATGCGTCGCATTCTGTTAGTTGATATGAAACATGTTGTTCTGGAAACAACACACATGCAAGGATAATTTGGTATGTCAAATACACCACTGAAAGTTTTAATGTTCGTTGTCATTTCGAACCAAATATAATTACATTTTCCCGAACCTGTTGACTTACGCAGTGATATGCCCCCCTCCCTTTCACTCTCATTATAAATACGCACTACGGCTCTCTCTTTTACAGCATTTTGTAGTCCGTGCCAAAATATATTTTGAACTTCTATCAAAATAACCAATCGCATCAAAATCCAGCTTATGCCCACTGGGTGCTTTATTATATAAGGTTTATTTTTATATCAGAACTATTCATTTAGTATTTCAGAGGAATGAAGATGTCTGTCTTCTGGGTTGTTGCGCCCTGTAGTCTGGTAGATGTTTACCAACGTTTCAGAGGTCATACTGCCTCCATCATCAGGGCGATGAGTATGAAGATTTGCGCCCTGTAGCCTGGTAGACGTTTACCGACGTTTCAGAGGCAGCAAGGACCTCTGAAACGTCGGTAAACTTCTACCAGACTACATGGCGCAACAACCCAGAACAGAGTCATCTTCAAAAACAATAATAATAAGTTTCCTTTGGGAAGTTAATTACCTTCGTTCTGCACTGTAAGACATCTCCTGTTAATGTATGGAATTATTAAAATTTACGTGTAATAATCTAAAGTATAGGCATACAGTTACAGAAATTAAATAGATACGTGATATAAGAAATAATTTATTTCAGTGCAGTTTCTGAAGCACGTATTTCAGTTAGTATCATCTAAAAAGTGCGGTTCGGAGTAAATAAATGAAGTAACATTAGCAGCAGCACACATCTGAAAAGACACAAACAGACTCCCCACGTTTCGTAAATAATACAGCATAAGGTCTTTGCAGTCATCTGCCTTTCTATGACTCAAAGAATAATTCCATATTAAAATCCAAATTTGAATATCATCTTCAGAAGAAAATGCAAGGAAGTCTCGCTTTCTATACTATAAATATTCATGAGAAGAGTGGATCATTTGGCTGAAAATAAACCTTCAGTTTTCGGCCTCAGAGAGAAGACGCTGTGGTCTGGTTTTCCATGGCTTTCGGAGTCTGTGTCTGTCAGGGTCCGTGCAAGATACCATTCCTTTGACTTAATATGCGTGCCTTTCGAGGGATCTCCACGTACTACGGTTGAGAATTTTAGAAAGTAATAAATAAGGTACGACTGCTTTATGCAGTATGCAAACGCGGTTAGTACTTTCCTAACACTTGTTTCACAGAAATGAAGATTGCAATTAGAATTCATGGCCAAAGTAATACTTTCCACGAACACGGTGGCCACACCCAGCTGGGGTCGCGGTTTCGAATTCCGCTCCGGACATAAATTTCTGCCTTCTTTTACATGAAGCTTCTAGTTGAATATCAGACGACTTGGCAAGTGTCTGTCCCCACATCAAAGAGTCATTCAGACGAGTTCTATACAGAATTTACAGTTTGAACTATGAAAATATTATTTCAGTAGTAGCAAGTTTTTTTAAAACAAGTTTCTGAAGTGGAATCCAACATTAAGAAATTAGTTTCAATACGACACAAATATTTCAATCACGAAATTTGTTAGCGTTGATTGTTACAGAAAGTGTTTTTATTCTGCCAATGTAACTGTTATTATTATCATCCCTTAACAATCAACATTTACATGATCCAGAAACCCTTATATTATGCAACTGAGACCATTATCCGTGTGAGCTCTCGTCATAATCACCTGTTTCCAGTTTCTTATTTCTGTTGCATGTCTGCTACAGACTATACATAGCTCGTACAGTATTCTACTCCAGTAGAATTATTACGTACATTCGTCAGAAAAACATATTTATATATGTTGTTTTTCTTTACGTACCGACGAAACATATGTTTCAAACAATGCGAATTAGATTTCAGCCCTTAACATATCTTCTTCACAATATCCAGAGTAATACTGCATCACACATATTTTCGACTTTTAGTATATAATTCCATTTACTAATTATAAATAAATTTCGTGTTATAAATTAATAGGCCCTAATTTTGTACAACGAGCTTTTAGAGATTTGGTCTTCAGATGGCATTTCGTAGAGCTGCAAGACAATGCAGAACTAGTCACAAATTGTACACAGCAAAACAATTTGGTACGCCAGGAAGCCTATAGATTCCACAGATGAACACTGTAACACAGGTAACATGGAGATTCTCCACCCAGTCCGCTTTTCTCTCAGAGACGTATGTACGTAGATTATCATGTAGCACGTTCTTTATATATTTTACTCAAAATTTGAATGCATCAACAAATTTTAGAAAAATCCTCCCATATCAAATTTAATGGAAATATTCTCAGATTTTCTTGTTTTGTAACATGTGGACAGATAGACAGACTAAAGCTAACGACGTATTTGTGCAACTTTTAGTTGCGAACGCGCTAAAATACGTACGGATCGAGAGGGGATCTTATACTGTCACTCACTCCACATCCTTAGAAACTGTTTGTATCACAATTTGTTACAGAAAATGGTCGTTTACTACATCTTTCATTTTACACAGAATGGCGACGTATTGATTCTTACGGACACAGGATGGACCGAAATATGATCCCGTTGGCATAATTGTGACCAGAAATAGGAGCTGACGTTCCCAAGGGAAAGCAGAGTCACCTAGTACCGCGTTCCATGACTTGCCGTACAAAAGGAAAACATGCGGTTAGCAGAGCAACGTTCCCTCAGCTGTTACAGTTTCCATGCTCTTACAGCTAAGTGTACTCAGAAGCAGACGGGGGATATGAACACGAATACTTCAGAATGTCCTACCACTAAATCAGCTCTTACGCGTTTACACAACATATACCACAGTTTAGTAGGTATTTTGGTGTTATGAAATATATACAAAGGCATTGACACTGTTTTAGTACGTCTGCTCATAGTTCTGACCCTAGTCTGACTGTTGTGACGTCATACCCATCTTAAGTATAGTTTTCACATCGGAAACATTGACATCATAAGTATGTAGCTTCATAACTACATAAGCTGTCAACGAAACACATTATTTTTATTGTCGTGAGTCGTGAGAAGTATTAAATTAAAATTATAAATATATTAAATATTGCAATGAAGAATCTTTGGTGTTAAAAGGTTTTCACTTCAAACATAATCGGACTGGGAGGGCAATCTTACAGTAGAACTTAAAGGGTTTTGAGGACTTTACATGGCGTATATTTTCTTCAGTCAACTTATTAATCTACTTATCCGTTTGCATAGATATTTTGTTGCTCGCGGTTTTTATACAGACAAACCAGTTTGTCTCCTAACAAGCGGCATTTACATTCCAGAATCATGGACCTTGTTTAAAATGGTTTTACTGTGTCCCAGAGAAGCCCCTAGTATCGAAGAGTGAAAACTAGTGCGATTCATTCATCTACAATTTCAATATACACAGTGGCTTTTACATGAAGACGTTATTATAAATACAGAATATTAATATTATCAGTAACTAGGTGTTGAATCCTGAGTTACTGTTTTTTCTGATTTCTCGTTTTTAGCAAGTGTATAACCCGACTTGAGGTTCACAAGTTTACCGATGCTTCGCAGATACTTGCTGCCTCCATCATCAAACACCCTAACAATGGAGGCTTAAAGAACGTCTGAAACGTCGGTAACCTTCTACCAGACTACACGGTGTAACAAGCTGAATGATCCGATATGTGACTCCTTCCAATGTGATGGATACATCAACAAATTTTAGGCAAACAGAACTGACCGAAACGTATAAAGTAAAGTCTGTCCCACTATACGCCATGTAGGCACTTGGGGGGAGTGGGGGTATAGATCCTACTCTTTCTTGACCTCGGCACTAGATGGGGGTGAGTGGTCAGCATCACGCCCCGGCCGGCTTTACCCCCGGGAAAGGACCCCCGGTACCCATTGTAGAGGAGGCTGGGTGGGCCCCAGAGCCGGTCTGGACGCAGAGGCTAGAGGAAAAATCCTCTGCCCCCGTCGGGGATAACCGCAACGTATAATAAAGCTTAATTTATTACATAATAATAATAATAATAAGAAGAAGAACGAAATTAAATTTATTTAAACCGCCAATGTAAATTTAGTACTACATGACTTAATCACACATAATAGGATCACACTTCCTTGGTTTTGATGCAGTTCATTTATTTAATGCAATAATTTAATGTCTGATATAAAAGTCTGAGGGGGGCTCTTTGCACTGCTGGTTTTCAGGCATGAAAAATATTTCCGAGCGGACTAATCCAAGCGAGATACTGCAAAGGCAACCGCATATAAGTCCAACAAAAAGAAAACAATCTAAACAGAAGGGGATCTCGCTAATGAGTTGCGGAGTTATGTGTTACTACAAATAAAGTTGATCCCCATTCTTTCGGGGTACTTAATTCTTCCCCAGCGTCTCCAGCACATTCCAGGCTGCGGGCGGTCTCATAGGTAATAAAGTTGTCCAATGAAGGAGAAGGAGAGGGAGACACAAGAAGAACGAAGAGAAATTAAGCGAACAGCGGAAAGAAATTCGCGCTAAACGGTCACGTCGAACTGCTCGCTAAGTGAAAATGTCACGAACATTAACTTTTCCAAGTATTAGTTTTACTAAACCTACCTCTTTTTAGGATACATATGACTCTTTAACGAACACAGTGAAACGTTTTATAATCCTTCCTGGTTTCAATTGATGGGGTACTTTCATTAAAATTAAATTCATCTCTTTCTGTGTTAAGAAATTGGAACAGGCCTAATGACACGCTTTGTTTCGAAGATAATTTACAAGAAAACGTATAGCCTAGTTTAATTCTATTTACAGCATCGATTTTCACACTCACTTTATGGAGAGCATAAATTTAATGAATCTGAATTCTGTTACAATAACAAGGCACGAAATTTTTATTTCGCCCTTACGGTAACTTAGCTGACTTCTAACCTTAAATTACACGGTTCAAGTCTCGGCTGAGGCAGATGGCTATTCTGATGTTTATTCACCCAGGCTAACAACATTGGAGACTACATAAGCCCACCTGATCAAGTTTAGTCCACAAAATCATTCTTCCATTTCGAAAGTGGATGTCTCCTGAGATACTCCCATAAGTAGTGTCGCATACGCTGACCAAAGCATCAGAGGTGCTTACTGCCTCCGTCATCAGGGCGATGAGTGTTTATTCTATAATATTACAGGTTCTCAAAATGGCAAGTATAAAGATGCAGGTCTTCTGAACATTTTGTGTAGTCTCCTAGAAATTTACCAACGTTTCAGATGTGACTGTACTGATAATATTATCAGTACGATGAATTGCCAACATGAGCACAAAATGCTTTGGGTCTGTCAGTTCATCGGTATGTATCACGAATTGCCAACGTGAGCACAAAATGCTGTGGGGTCTGTCAGTTCATCGGTATGTATCATCTGTGCGGCTACTAAACGGATTTAAATTAAATTTTGACTTTGCTGTCTGTACAAAAATTTATATAACTTCAACTTGGCTCGCATCTGTCGATTAAAATAAAGTCCGAATAAATTTTACACTTTCCTCAAAGGGAACTTCGTGGAAAATTAAATACTGATACAAAATGTAATATGCTGATATGAATAAAATCTAACTCAATGGATCATACTCGTTCTCGAGAAGTTAATCAAGAAATACTCCACGTTTTATGAAAACCGAGAGTTCATTTTACCGTTCAGAAGAGGCCGCCTATGGATCCCATCAAATCTGCGACTTTTATTTAAAATATGTACGACGTCATGATTCAATGCATGAGAGAAGCTCTTTGTACTGTGACTGGCTTTCCAGCAACGGCCTTTTATTTTTAGAAACTAATATCAGGGACAACTGAGAGTGAAAATAGCAATAAATGGCTCTGGAGATAGGCCCGCGTGTATTCAAATTTGAAATACACATATCAACACGTAGCAGTTTTTATATGTTATTTTGTTATCGTCCGTGCAATATTTGTTGTTTCTTCTCACACATCGACGCCAAAAAGAGTTTTCATCGGTATTCCCTGTTTATTTAACGTCGCTATAAAATTCGTCAAATGATAGGATGATTGCCGTAATAAATAATGAATCGTAAAGAATTTGAAAGGAAGCGGTTGTGGTTACGTGAGGGAACGAGGAGTGCCAGTCCCCGGACCGAGATATGAAACGGAGTCTTGTCGAATACAAATCGTGACTGTTAACCAATCAACTGCCACGTAAGCTTTCAGTGTTGAAATATGTAGGTTAATGAATATACTAAGACTAGAAGGATATTATTGTTATTTGGTGATGTATTTTATAAAATTTAGGTAACTAATATCGCATACTTTTTAAGGAACTCCCCCTACTTAATCAAACACTACGCCATGATAATATGGGGAAGTAGATTTATAGCCCCACGCATTACTAACCTCAGCACCAAATATAAACCTATCCTGAAGTAAAGAAACATCAGTAAAAATGATCTCTTCACTTGCAGCACAGTAGACTATAAATATATTTATTATATTAAGTTTCAAATTTAAATTTACGAGAAATTACACGTCTCTTGAGCGATGTTTTCTTGCATCAGAGTCTAGTTAATTTCTTGACCGTAACGGCAATAATTTAGTATTACAGCCGTAGTAGAAACTGTTTTATGAATAGCAGATTATTTTGTAGTCGACGTTTATGAATATGCCGGATTGCCTGAATTTAAACAACATTAAAAGTGCAACCTTCCTTTTCATTAAACGTAAATTTTATCGTTCTATAGAATTCATAGTACAATTAATCTAAAACGTTAAATATAATTATCAGCAGCTAAAAAGGGGATATGTAGAGCCTAAATTAGTTAGTTGTTCATATAAGGTCTGTCCAGACTGCATTAACATATAACGGACTACCTACGTAAGAAATTAATTATAATTTATTCAAAATATTGGAAATAATATACATATATAACACACAGACCCAGGTATATCAGCAATAATATAGTCAAAGAATTGCAATAAATGTGGAGTTTTATGCATTTAATTTGAATTCATGTGAGAAAATGTTTCGTAAACACATTATGAGTTAATAGTTAATCCTCCGAACTTATTCAGAATTACATAGCCTACGCCAATGTTCAAATCGTTTTCTACATGTGTCCTACTCCTCAAATTAAAATTCAAGTGGACTTATATTCAAATTGTTTGTGAAATTGGTTTTCTAAATAGCTTTGTTATGTGTATCAGTGTGTGTGTCTGTGCAGTGTGTCGAATCCATTTTATTAAATATAGGATTCTGAACTTGTGTGCCAGAAAATACTAATATTTTGAAGAAGCAAAATTTTTCAAAACGCAGTTTTCTTGCTGCTACTCTGAATACATTTTTCCGCTTAATCTTTTTGGGATTATTCGCTTCACATTGTGAAGGTAATGATTTATATACTATCCTAGCTTCTGCCACAATGGTTACCACATAAAACCACTTTCAGTAGAATGTCTGTGTGGTGTCTACTTATTCGAAAATCAGAGGTTTACATGGGCGTCCAACGTAAATTCATATTAACCTATCATTAAAACAAACCTTAAATTGTAAAATAAATTCACGCTGAAAAGGATGGAATAGTATTTTGGGGTGATTATTGTTTTTAGTTTTGATTACAATTTAATCCTTTGAAGCGGACGCTTCTCAAAGTAATATGTAAAATCTCTGTTCTAATCTCAAAGTAAACACAACGTGTCTCCATTACAGAGACCAGATGGTTAATGCTGTTTATAGAAATCGTTGTTGACTTTAACAATCATATGAAACCCATAAATACACCCTGTTGGCGAAACAGTTACTTATTGTTAAATCAAGGGTTACATACATTATTCAGTCCTCTTGTGACGTTATAAGCGAGTTAGACATTGGCATGGTTCAGTTTAAGACTGTGCCAATAATTCATATTACATTATAGCGCCGAATAGTAGAATGATAAATGAATAGTGATTTGGAATGAATTGGTCGTGGCCTGATGTAAGGTACATAATGTATTTAATGAATTTACATGGGGGTTGAATTTTCAGCAGGTTCTGTCTTTCATATTTATCGATCGCGAACCGTTACGGTTAAAAGAGCAATGTCCGGGTAAGGTAAATTATCCAGCTTCCATAAAACACGTGTACTTGGATTAATTAATTTTTATATTTTTCATCTGTTTAAAAGCACCTGTGCCAATTGCATAGGTTCTATACACCAAACGAACACTCATAGGATTATAGGGAAATAAAGTTGGAACAGGTGTGAGGAAAAGCGCATATCGACTAATTTAGGAAATTAATTCCCTGTATTCTTGGGATAGCTAAATAGCCCTAAATCAACAAACGTCATATGCCATAAATCCCACCTACGAAACGCGAATCCAATTAGGTATTTCTTGCATTTGATGCTGCAGTAATATCAACGTAACGTCATTAGGTTTATATTATGGATACGTATTGATTAGTGCGGTGTAATCGAATTTAATATAACTAAATGCTGGATGCAAAGATTTGTATATCCTAAGTGCTCCTGGAATACTATCCACGGGCAGTGGCCATATTACAGTCCAGTTACAATTACGTTGATTTACGTTTTATTTGACGTTAGAGTTAAAAATGATGGTTAGGATGATTAGTGGCTAGACCAGCTTGCCTTTCAGCAGCAAGGCTACGTTGAAATATTCGAGAACTTGTCTTCATAAAGGTCAGTGAAGACAGTGATGTAGCTTTGTGTAAGTCGCTGACACATACCTCGGAGCGTCGAGTTTAAACGCAAGCTCTCAATGTTTAATAAGGAAAAAACGCAGAAATGGAAATGATCTGATCTGCAGATGACAGCACGATAATTACTTTACAAAAATTATAATTTCTACAAATTAGTAATTAATACATTTAAATTGATAGTGTATAAGGGTTCTCTTTATTTATCAATCAGCCTCTATTTGATAGGCCTACAATAGATAGCGAACTGACAGCAGATCCCTAATGCTATGAGAAAGTAACAGACTGTTCAAAAGAACTGAACTCTCTCTCAATACTATGGGCAATTTTCCTGATAATACCTTGAGATCAACCTAGACGGCTGATGATTGACGCTCGTGAAATAGCCATTTCTAATCCTCCTTGGACAATCACGTGCCTGTCATGTTTCCCCATTTATACTTAAAATATTAGGGCGAATGCGTGGATAGTATTTACACTGACCTTTGGGTTATTGGGTCATCCAACCGAAATTCCATAATTTCTATATTTACATTTCGAAAACAGGAATTTATTTGAAAAGTCGACTGAGACAGGCTGTAGAAACATATTGTTTATCTTCTTCTTTTTATTTTTTCTAGGCAGACGAGTCAGTAACTTGGAAACAAATGGAATACCCACAACAATTGAGGAGTTCAACAACGGTACGTTAAATTCGATAATTTTGTGTGAGCATGTATAAATCATTGTTCTTTGTTTTTTTTTGTTTTTTTGCGGCTGGATTTTCACCCTGAAGATAGCAACTGCAATGTTTGCACCAGTGATGGACAATCTACAAATTTATACGCGGGTTATCCCCAAAAGCCAATGTTATACATTAGTTAGAATTAGTTCAGATTTATGGCCTTTGTTGATTCCTTTTTCCAACATTGGACTTAACTCAAGAGATTATGAAGATGACTGTCTTCTGAGTTTCAGCGCCGTGCAGTCTGGTAGAAGTTTACCAGTGTTTCAGAGGTCCTTGATGTTTCCTTCATCAGGGCGAAGAGTGAGAGAGTTTGATGTACCCTATTATGGAACTCCGTAGATGAGCTTGGCTCAGAACACGACAAACAGGAAATAATAATGAAAAAATTTATTCCAAGCGACGCTACGTCTAGCAGTTTCATTCTAGCAGTAACATTCTATTGATATTTTAATTTATTTATTTATTGTAAATTCAGTTCTATTAAGTCAGTGTAGACACACACGCATTCTATAAAATTAATCTCACCCCAGTCTTCGTCAGTAACGGAATCTGAAACAGGCTCCTCGTATTTCGTAAAATATTCACTATACCGTGCACTGTTTCAAATAAAATTTTGGAATTTTATCTTAATAGGAATTCTTCCACAGAGCAAACTATTCTTTAACAAAATTCTTAAGTTCGGGATAACCTTTAGCAAGATGATAAATATGTACAGAGACTAAATTTCCTGAAAACGGCTGGTAGACAGCTCTAAAATCAAATTTAAACGGAATTCGCCTAGTCGATTCGTATTTGAAAAGTGCGTATGGGCAGAAGTATAGACGAACAGATACAGATTCTCATAATCTCTCTCTAATAAAAATCATCGTCAAAATGGGCCAAGTAATTTCGGGGCTTTGACAAGCTGGTTGTCAAACGGACAACCTCCCTCACGTGCTTTCACTTCGTAATGCAGTGTCTGAGCCAACGTTTCACCCTAAATATGGATGCGAACGTTCTTCCGAAATCATATAAACCGTGACAACCCAATAACTCAGAGACTTTCTACAATCTTGCTTCTTGAAGACCAGCAACTGATACAAAGTATGTAACAAAAATTGCGCTCAATTAATTTTTTAGAATACTTATATTTACTTTCATATAATGGATGTTTTTAGAGAATCTTTGTTTTATTGACTTTTAAATGACCCGTTAGCGATATCATGGCGTACAAGCGAAAATAAGTAGTGCTATAGTTGAGTACTTAGCTTACATAAATTTTAATGAGACGGATTACAGAATGAAATAACATCGAATGCTTGGTAGATATTTAGTTTCAGTGTTATGCTTTATTTAATTTTGTTTTGTCGCTGACAGTAAACGTCTTTGTATATTAAATCTTTGATGTTTTTCTCTGGTAAGACCTCAACGGTTCAGAACTTACTCTACATCAATAGTACACATATTGTTTTGAAAGTTCTAGTTCACAACAAGTAGCTTTGCTATGTACTTCAGTACCATGGAAACCGACTGACAATTGCAGCTTATAATCCTACACAAGTATCCAATAAAATAGTATAAATGCGGAGATGCGAACAAATTTAAAAACTGATATTCACTAAACTCATATTTATGTTCCTATATTCTGTCTGCTGACATATCAGGTGATAACGTCGTATATTATTAAAAGAATATAATATTCTGAATATTATTGAAAATATAAATTTTTAATTACTATTGTTTATTTCACAAACAGATTTCCCATAAGTACTGACAACTTATTACATATGACAAAATCACTTCCTGCGTTACGATCGTACATAAAATTGTTACACACGTCCTTTTACGACCAAAATAGTTCCGATATAATCATACCTTCCCTTACCTAGTATGAAGGATCTAATTCGGAGCAGACTATGTCAAGAAGGGAGGTGATTGATTACGATACTTTTCGATTTAATTTGCATACTACACACATATATAAGTGTGCTTTGACAGTAGGAAATACAAATGTTACTGTGAACGTATGTAGCGAATGCCTGACTCAGGTGCAGACAGAAAGCGAAATTTGCGATGATATAGCGGTGTTGAGGTTCGAACGGACGATTGTTTCATACTGCAATCTGCAAACGCAGTGAGAGTCCCGTCAGAGTGACTGGGAGGCCACGCTTTTAAATTGGACCATTCCATTTTCTGCAAGTTCTTTATCAATGGAATTTGAATCAGAGGTTATAATATAAAGATAAAGTCTCTCAGACTCTTATTTAGAAACTTGGGTTAGGAGGTAAAAACATTTGAATGGAACTTTCAGAATAGAATGAGTGAAGGTTTCAATTCCACGCAGAATAGCAGTGACACTTTGTTATGCAAATCATTCAAGAGTTAACTTTATGTTCTAAAAGCAAAGTTCTTTGAGTTTTGTGTGTGTATTACGGTTTATTTTCACTTCAAATGATATAAATAATATGCAAAGAATTCCAAATAGATTTTTAGTTCTTTCCTGCGTTTTTTTAACATCTGTTTCTCGAAACCCTAACGAATGGACCAGAAGCAAGCACAGAATTTATTCGTGAAACTTGAAGCCCTTTGTAATTATACAGATTGAATTATGCGATAAGGAAAAATCCAGCTTTGAAGTCACTTAAATACAAGTCCTATTGAGACTATGTAAATATAGTTTACTGTGAGGGAATATAATCTTTTTAATAATATTAAAGCTGGAAAGTACACAAGCACCGGGTAAGATGTTTTATGCCGTAACACTTCGAACTCGTACGTGGAATGTGTTCGGTTCGAATTTCCACAGGGGCAACTATTATCCTGATTAAGGTTTTAAGTCTATCTGTACATTACAAATAAATAATTCACGACCGATTCCGTACCTATCTCTTGAAGCTCTCTCGTTAAATACTCTACCAAGTAAAATGTGGCAGAATTACACATAATCTCATTTCCAAAACAGATTATTCCTAAAAAAATTCTGAATATTTTATTTTACATTTTTTAAAACTGTTACTTTTTATAACTGGATTCTGTAGCATCTGATACAATACGCCACAACTTTCATTACAATTTATTATGAAGAAGAAGGTCTTCTGGAATACTGTGCCTTGCAATATCATGGAAGTTGAATTGACGCTTCAGGACTGTGTACTGCCATTAACAGACAAAAATCCCGGAGAGTTGTAATCGTCATACCCCCGTCGTGAAAACAAATAGTCTCATTCAGAATTTATTACGTTATCAGGATTATGTACGCTGTAATATCATCATCATATTCATTGGATAGGCTAAATAGCCTGATCCGACTCAACGTGTGATACCCTTTTTTCTGGGTCTAGCAGGTACTCGTCTTCCTCTCGGTTTATATTTAAATGCCATTTTTGGAATCTGTCGATCATCCTTCCTGTTTAAGTGTTGTATCCATTTATTCCAATACTCTTCAATCGTATCCCGTGTTTTAAATATCTGGTATTTTAAGCTAAATGTCCTCGGAATAAACCCCCCCCTGAAAAATCTAAATTAGCTGTTATTAGAACAAATAGACTGAAACAGACCAAGACAGAACACTGGAAAGAGCCACACAGTCTTGAAATACTTTAATCCTAGTCACATAATAAAAGCTACTTCCTTTCAAAAATTTTAAATATTATTTTAACATTATTGTCTCATCTAAAACCATCCGAATATTATATATCCCCACCACAGTTCTGCACCTGTTTCTTGTTCTCCTATCTAATCAGCAAAATCAGCATATAATCTGAATGATGTATCGATTAATAACAATGAAGAAGCACAAAAGAATATAATGAAGTACATTCTTCACTTCGTCACTCAGATCTCATCTCCCAGGAACGAATATTATTCAGGTAAGTTTGTTTCCGACCACCTGCGTTGCCCGCACAGTGCAAGAAGATAATCCGTTAATTAAGCAAAACAATACAACATACTATTGTACTACCAGTACTCATGGAGTTAATAGGAATTTTGGTCGAAAAACCTGAAGGCTAGAGACCAATTAGAAGACATAAGTTTAGAGGGCGAGCTTTAATGAGCCTTCTAATTTGGTTCTTAAATAGCAGGGTGATAGTATGTAGACAAGATTTATTGAGATCGGGATAGAGACCAGTGTTTGGCTGCTGTGAATACGATAATGAACCTTCGTCTTTTATAAAAGACGAAGAATTTCTTGCTAGAAAGGCGATTATGAGCTTGTCAGGGAGGACTCAGCATCACGTAGTTAGTAGGTAATTACGAAACCTGATGAGGTTGTAGTATATCAGTTTAACTGTACAGCAACACAACAAAACTCTCAAGCCGGTGGCGTTTTCCTAAAGAAACCTACACTTCGCCTAAGTCTATAGGCTACCCACATTACCACTGTGTACTGAGTTTAAAGAAACCTACACTTCGCCTACCCACATTACCACTGTGTACTGAGTTCGTGCAATTCTTTTTTAGTATGAAACTGGCGCAAGACGTTTCAAAGTATGTTCCAAACAAATGACTTCTCGTCATGACATTTTATTCTAATAACAGACTGACTTAGCTCTGGAATTATCTACCTACCTACCTATCTATCTATCCACACATACACAATAATTTGCCTGAATTTTATCATACCTACAATACAGTGTCTTGGAATATATGAATATGCACATTTTAAATATCTCTGTGTCGAATTATTAATGTAAAGTGATGAACAGTTTTATTTAATGCGCTAAATCCGATACCGTCCGTTAATTTCAAACCATTGACAACTTATATTTATACTTCCATATTAATATTTAAATCGAAAGTAACTATAATAATAATTGAATAAAATACAATATACTCAGATACTCAGAATTTCTAACACACAGTAGGACGTGAGGACCTTATTTGTCCCTTTCCTTAAATACCCAGACCACTGTCGTATTTTTAAGTTCAGTGTGCTGGGGTGTGCATTCTTAATGTATCCCTGCCAACATTCTTTTTATCCTTTACTAATAACTATGTTTTTTTGACTCCTAAGACTTAATTTGGCTGGTTTTGCTAACGCAAACGCTACACATGAGAATATATTCGAACCTTCGAGTCGTCGAAAAAATACACTTTCTCATATTTTATTGAAATCCATCATTACAAATCAGGGACACACGTCGTGTCCTCATCATTTATCAAGGGTTCTCTGAAGGTATGTCGTCTATTTCTGCCAGTTTTGAGGGAAAATTACTACGTTGAAGATAAATGTGTTAATGGTCCCTTTTCGATAGCACCTGATAGATGACAATGATGTTGGGCCAGCTTTGCGTCCAATGACAATTAATTAATTTATATTAATAGGAAACGGATAGAACCATGATGGATGGAAGGAATCTACTTTTGCGGAAGAGAGGTTATATACAACTACTCAGCGTGAAAAAAGTGGTTTGGTGCTACGTAAAATGCTACTCTTGAATATTTCATTACGCGATTTGTATTGGCAAAGTCAGTATGTGAAACACATGTGACAACAGATATTAATCATAAACGTAACCAACAATTATAACCCTACTCTACGCATTTAATATAGGAGCGAAACAGCAGCACACTTTTAATATGGTCCTTCAAACTTTCATACATCTTTCGTTTTCTATCCGTATTCCTGCAAAATCATTCCTTACTTTTCATTGTTCTCCCTTTCTAAACCTTTCACTTGCTGTATTTTTCTTCTTCTTGAACCTACGGGGTTAGAATCTGGTTTCCCGCCTTAATCATCACGGCTGAAGTAAACAACGAAGATGAAGACGGCGTCACAACCAACAAACAACAATTCTCTGGAATTAACGCCTATAATGTTAGGGACAATATGTAGGCATGTGTCATCATTCCGACACAGAATACTAAAGGTTGCTGGTATGTAACCAGACGTTTTAGCAGTATTGTGGTTGAAAACGGTAACTTGTTAATCTCGTACATATTCAGACCATGACCTATGAACAACGAAGAGTTTCTGTAACTTCAGATTCTGGGGGTGGAGTTTAGAAACGACCAGGATCCGTGTAGCCAATATCCTCACTAACAGGGAACTCTTTGTAGACCTAGCCCACATGATCATAGAATGAAAAAGAAAGATATTTGGTAGTCTTTGTTGACACTACAAACCGCATCTAGACACGCTGGTCAAGGAGTGAACGCTTTCAGGAACGCGAGTAAACTCTTTATTCCTGAAATGGCTGCTTTCTGTCTTCGCCCTGATGATAGACGCAACACGCACCCCTGAAACATCGGCAAACTTCTAGAAAGCATCAATATCCATATACACCTCCGTGAGAACCTAAAATTTTACTCTTTAATCCTGATCACAGTATGCAGGAACATATCGTGGACGAGGTCTCTTGATCGTATATGGCGGAACCTAAAATTTTACTCTTTAAACCTGATCACAGTATGCAGGAACATATCATGGACGAGGTCTCTTGATCGTATATGG
>NW_019059798.1:0-65761 GCF_000696155.1 Zootermopsis nevadensis
CTTGGGACATGTGACTTCTCAAGACTGTGGACACCCAATTCTCAGACTTGGGACACGCACTTCTCAACACTTGAAACACGCACCTCTCAAGACTTGGGACACACACTTTTCAAGACTTGGGACACTTACTTCTCAAGATTTGGGACACTCACAACTCAACATTTGGAACACGCACTTATCAAGACTTGGGACAAGTGACTTCTCAAGACTTGGGACAAGTGAGTTCTCAAGACTTGGGACAAGTGACTTCTCAAGACATGGGACACGCACTTCTCAAGACTTGGGACTAGTGACTTCTCAAGACTTGAGAAAAGCGACTTCTCAAGACTAGGGACAAGTGACTACTCAAGATTTGGGACACGCACTTCTCAAGACTTGGGACAAGTGACTTCTCAAGACATGGGACACGCACTTCTCAAGACTTGGGACTAGTGACTTCTCAAGACTTGAGAAAAGCGACTTCTCAAGACTAGGGACAAGTGACTACTCAAGATTTGGGACACGCACTTCTCAAGACTTGGGACAAGTGACTTCTCAAGACATGGGACACGCACTTCTCAAGACTTGGGACTAGTGACTTCTCAAGACTTGAGAAAAGCGACTTCTCAAGACTAGGGACAAGTGACTACTCAAGATTTGGGACACGCACTTCTCAAGACTTGGGACAAGTGACTTCTCAAGACATGGGACACGCACTTCTCAAGACTTGGGACTAGTGACTTCTCAAGACTTGAGAAAAGCGACTTCTCAAGACTAGGGACAAGTGACTACTCAAGATTTGGGACACGCACTTCTCAAGACTTGGGACAAGTGACTTCTCAAGACATGGGACACGCACTTCTCAAGACTTGGGACTAGTGACTTCTCAAGACTTGAGAAAAGCGACTTCTCAAGACTAGGGACAAGTGACTACTCAAGATTTGGGACACGCACTTCTCAAGACTTGGGACAAGTGACTTCTCAAGACATGGGACACGCACTTCTCAAGACTTGGGACTAGTGACTTCTCAAGACTTGAGAAAAGCGACTTCTCAAGACTAGGGACAAGTGACTACTCAAGATTTGGGACACGCACTTCTCAAGACTTGGGACAAGTGACTTCTCAAGACATGGGACACGCACTTCTCAAGACTTGGGACTAGTGACTTCTCAAGACTTGAGAAAAGCGACTTCTCAAGACTAGGGACAAGTGACTACTCAAGATTTGGGACACGCACTTCTCAAGACTTGGGACAAGTGACTTCTCAAGACATGGGACACGCACTTCTCAAGACTTGGGACTAGTGACTTCTCAAGACTTGAGAAAAGCGACTTCTCAAGACTAGGGACAAGTGACTACTCAAGATTTGGGACACGCACTTCTCAAGACTTGGGACAAGTGACTTCTCAAGACATGGGACACGCACTTCTCAAGACTTGGGACTAGTGACTTCTCAAGACTTGAGAAAAGCGACTTCTCAAGACTAGGGACAAGTGACTACTCAAGATTTGGGACACGCACTTCTCAAGACTTGGGACAAGTGACTTCTCAAGACATGGGACACGCACTTCTCAAGACTTGGGACTAGTGACTTCTCAAGACTTGAGAAAAGCGACTTCTCAAGACTAGGGACAAGTGACTACTCAAGATTTGGGACACGCACTTCTCAAGACTTGGGACAAGTGACTTCTCAAGACATGGGACACGCACTTCTCAAGACTTGGGACTAGTGACTTCTCAAGACTTGAGAAAAGCGACTTCTCAAGACTAGGGACAAGTGACTACTCAAGATTTGGGACACGCACTTCTCAAGACTTGGGACAAGTGACTTCTCAAGACATGGGACACGCACTTCTCAAGACTTGGGACTAGTGACTTCTCAAGACTTGAGAAAAGCGACTTCTCAAGACTAGGGACAAGTGACTACTCAAGATTTGGGACACGCACTTCTCAAGACTTGGGACAAGTGACTTCTCAAGACATGGGACACGCACTTCTCAAGACTTGGGACTAGTGACTTCTCAAGACTTGAGAAAAGCGACTTCTCAAGACTAGGGACAAGTGACTACTCAAGATTTGGGACACGCACTTCTCAAGACTTGGGACAAGTGACTTCTCAAGACATGGGACACGCACTTCTCAAGACTTGGGACTAGTGACTTCTCAAGACTTGAGAAAAGCGACTTCTCAAGACTAGGGACAAGTGACTACTCAAGATTTGGGACACGCACTTCTCAAGACTTGGGACAAGTGACTTCTCAAGACATGGGACACGCACTTCTCAAGACTTGGGACTAGTGACTTCTCAAGACTTGAGAAAAGCGACTTCTCAAGACTAGGGACAAGTGACTACTCAAGATTTGGGACACGCACTTCTCAAGACTTGGGACAAGTGACTTCTCAAGACATGGGACACGCACTTCTCAAGACTTGGGACTAGTGACTTCTCAAGACTTGAGAAAAGCGACTTCTCAAGACTAGGGACAAGTGACTACTCAAGATTTGGGACACGCACTTCTCAAGACTTGGGACAAGTGACTTCTCAAGACATGGGACACGCACTTCTCAAGACTTGGGACTAGTGACTTCTCAAGACTTGAGAAAAGCGACTTCTCAAGACTAGGGACAAGTGACTACTCAAGATTTGGGACACGCACTTCTCAAGACTTGGGACAAGTGACTTCTCAAGACATGGGACACGCACTTCTCAAGACTTGGGACTAGTGACTTCTCAAGACTTGAGAAAAGCGACTTCTCAAGACTAGGGACAAGTGACTACTCAAGATTTGGGACACGCACTTCTCAAGACTTGGGACAAGTGACTTCTCAAGACATGGGACACGCACTTCTCAAGACTTGGGACTAGTGACTTCTCAAGACTTGAGAAAAGCGACTTCTCAAGACTAGGGACAAGTGACTACTCAAGATTTGGGACACGCACTTCTCAAGACTTGGGACAAGTGACTTCTCAAGACATGGGACACGCACTTCTCAAGACTTGGGACTAGTGACTTCTCAAGACTTGAGAAAAGCGACTTCTCAAGACTAGGGACAAGTGACTACTCAAGATTTGGGACACGCACTTCTCAAGACTTGGGACAAGTGACTTCTCAAGACATGGGACACGCACTTCTCAAGACTTGGGACTAGTGACTTCTCAAGACTTGAGAAAAGCGACTTCTCAAGACTAGGGACAAGTGACTACTCAAGATTTGGGACACGCACTTCTCAAGACTTGGGACAAGTGACTTCTCAAGACATGGGACACGCACTTCTCAAGACTTGGGACTAGTGACTTCTCAAGACTTGAGAAAAGCGACTTCTCAAGACTAGGGACAAGTGACTACTCAAGATTTGGGACACGCACTTCTCAAGACTTGGGACAAGTGACTTCTCAAGACATGGGACACGCACTTCTCAAGACTTGGGACTAGTGACTTCTCAAGACTTGAGAAAAGCGACTTCTCAAGACTAGGGACAAGTGACTACTCAAGATTTGGGACACGCACTTCTCAAGACTTGGGACAAGTGACTTCTCAAGACATGGGACACGCACTTCTCAAGACTTGGGACTAGTGACTTCTCAAGACTTGAGAAAAGCGACTTCTCAAGACTAGGGACAAGTGACTACTCAAGATTTGGGACACGCACTTCTCAAGACTTGGGACAAGTGACTTCTCAAGACATGGGACACGCACTTCTCAAGACTTGGGACTAGTGACTTCTCAAGACTTGAGAAAAGCGACTTCTCAAGACTAGGGACAAGTGACTACTCAAGATTTGGGACACGCACTTCTCAAGACTTGGGACAAGTGACTTCTCAAGACATGGGACACGCACTTCTCAAGACTTGGGACTAGTGACTTCTCAAGACTTGAGAAAAGCGACTTCTCAAGACTAGGGACAAGTGACTACTCAAGATTTGGGACACGCACTTCTCAAGACTTGGGACAAGTGACTTCTCAAGACATGGGACACGCACTTCTCAAGACTTGGGACTAGTGACTTCTCAAGACTTGAGAAAAGCGACTTCTCAAGACTAGGGACAAGTGACTACTCAAGATTTGGGACACGCACTTCTCAAGACTTGGGACAAGTGACTTCTCAAGACATGGGACACGCACTTCTCAAGACTTGGGACTAGTGACTTCTCAAGACTTGAGAAAAGCGACTTCTCAAGACTAGGGACAAGTGACTACTCAAGATTTGGGACACGCACTTCTCAAGACTTGGGACAAGTGACTTCTCAAGACATGGGACACGCACTTCTCAAGACTTGGGACTAGTGACTTCTCAAGACTTGAGAAAAGCGACTTCTCAAGACTAGGGACAAGTGACTACTCAAGATTTGGGACACGCACTTCTCAAGACTTGGGACAAGTGACTTCTCAAGACATGGGACACGCACTTCTCAAGACTTGGGACTAGTGACTTCTCAAGACTTGAGAAAAGCGACTTCTCAAGACTAGGGACAAGTGACTACTCAAGATTTGGGACACGCACTTCTCAAGACTTGGGACAAGTGACTTCTCAAGACATGGGACACGCACTTCTCAAGACTTGGGACTAGTGACTTCTCAAGACTTGAGAAAAGCGACTTCTCAAGACTAGGGACAAGTGACTACTCAAGATTTGGGACACGCACTTCTCAAGACTTGGGACAAGTGACTTCTCAAGACATGGGACACGCACTTCTCAAGACTTGGGACTAGTGACTTCTCAAGACTTGAGAAAAGCGACTTCTCAAGACTAGGGACAAGTGACTACTCAAGATTTGGGACACGCACTTCTCAAGACTTGGGACAAGTGACTTCTCAAGACATGGGACACGCACTTCTCAAGACTTGGGACTAGTGACTTCTCAAGACTTGAGAAAAGCGACTTCTCAAGACTAGGGACAAGTGACTACTCAAGATTTGGGACACGCACTTCTCAAGACTTGGGACAAGTGACTTCTCAAGACATGGGACACGCACTTCTCAAGACTTGGGACTAGTGACTTCTCAAGACTTGAGAAAAGCGACTTCTCAAGACTAGGGACAAGTGACTACTCAAGATTTGGGACACGCACTTCTCAAGACTTGGGACAAGTGACTTCTCAAGACATGGGACACGCACTTCTCAAGACTTGGGACTAGTGACTTCTCAAGACTTGAGAAAAGCGACTTCTCAAGACTAGGGACAAGTGACTACTCAAGATTTGGGACACGCACTTCTCAAGACTTGGGACAAGTGACTTCTCAAGACATGGGACACGCACTTCTCAAGACTTGGGACTAGTGACTTCTCAAGACTTGAGAAAAGCGACTTCTCAAGACTAGGGACAAGTGACTACTCAAGATTTGGGACACGCACTTCTCATCCAAGACTTCAGAAATCAACCGTCCCAAGTCTTCAGAAGTCACTCGTCCGAAGTCTTGAGAAGTCACTCGTCCCAAGTCTTGAGAAGTCACTTGTCCCAAGTCTTGAGAAGTCAATTCGAAGAAAATATTAAATGTGATATTTTTCAAAAATTTGGTTTTGTGCGTTTTTACATAATTTCGAGCATTTTTTGATCTTTCGAAAATTTTCGAATTTTCAAAATTTCTCTCAAAATTCTCCCCGCCTTCCAGAACCGGTCTCCGTCGGATTCTCTTATCTTTCCTGTCTGTGAAGAAGGCGGTCGTTGCCTCATACGGTCTCAGAAGTGCAGTCTCTGAAAATCCCAGGGGCAGCAGACAGCTCTTAAGGCAGAGATTGAGACGGGCAGACACGGTCGGCCACACACGTGGACCTGCAGAGACCGATTGATGAAGACATCGAGGCAGTCGTCAACTGCGTGAGATACAGGCCGAGTCTGGCAGAGACAGGCAGTGGCATTCACCGAAGGCTGGCATGCATCTCTTCGGGTGACTTGTGAAAAATTTTGAGATTTTCAAAATTTTCGAAAAATCAAAAAATGCTGGAAATTGTCTGAAAAGCGCACAAAATCAAAAAATTTTGAAAAATTCGAAGAAAAATTTGACTGTCATGTTTTTAAAAAAAAAAATGTTTTGTGCGCTTTTTGGTTAATTTCCAGCATTTTTTGAATTTTCGAAAATTTCGAATTTTTTAAAATTTCTCTCAAAATTCTGCCCACCTAATGCCTTGCAGGACCGGTCATTGTCGGATTCTCTTATCCACTCTGTCTCTGAAGAAGGCGGTCGTTGCCTCACACGGCCTCAGGCGTGCAGTCTCTGAAAAGCCCAGGCGCAGCAGTCACCTCAGAAGGAAGAGATCGAGACGGGCAGACACACGGTCGGCTACACACCGAGACGTGCAGAGGCCGATTGATGAAGACGGAGGCAGTCGGCAACCGTGTGAGATAGAGGCCGGGTCCGGAAGAGACAAGCGGTGGCATTCACCGAGGCTGCCATGCATGTCTTCGGGTATCTTCTGAAAAGAGATGGTAATTTTGAAAATCTTCCAAAAATCAAAAAATGCTGGAAATTGTCTGAAAGGCGCACAAAACCAAAAGAATTTGAAAAATTCGAAGAAAAATTTGAATGTGATATTTTTCAAAAATTTTATGTTTTGTGCGCTTTTCAGACAATTTCCAGAATTTTTTGATTTTTTGAAAAGTTGAATATTTTCAAATTTTTCACAACTCACCCGAAGAGATGAATGCCAGCTTCGTTGAATGCCTCACCCTGTCTCAGCCGGACTCGGCCTCTCTCTCACGCGGTCGCCGAATGTCTCGCTGTCTTCATCAATCGGCCTCTGCAGGTCTCGGTGTGTGGCCGACCGTGTGTTTGCCCGTCTGGATCTCTGCTGCACCTGGGCTTTTCAGTGACTGCACGTCAGAGGTCGTGTAAGGTAACGACTGCGTTCGTCAGACACACAGTAGATATTGTTCTGTTGTGTCTTATTGTTTTGTTGTATCTCATTGTTCTTTTGTGTCTCATTGTTTTGTCTTATTGTAGGACCACTGCCACCAGGTAAAAACCCATTTGCAGTCAATAATAAACAATAATAATAATAAAGTCCTGGGTTTGCCCAGTTCCTAGGTGTAGAGTCAATGGAGGTTAGCTGAACAATGTGACAGAGAGGGATGGGCTCATAAGGCATTCTGTGCACTTATGCTAAAGTGTAAAGAGCATTTGAAATCTAGAAATTTGTAGCTTCAGCAGAAGCAAATATAGTAATCTTTTAGTAATCAGGCATATCAAGATATGCATGCCCCCAATTGTTCAGTTGCCATTAGACAATTGTCTCAGAAGGTAAGGTTTTCTAGCAAAAGAAAAACTGTCTATACTTCAACTGAACAATTTAATCCCTGGACCAAAATGTCCGTGTGTCATCACAGGTTAAGGGTTGGATATGAATCTTTGGGAAGTGATCAACATATCAGTTGGCCTACAACATTTCGTAATGCGGACAATGCGAGACAGGCGAAGACGACTGTGGACTTTGATTAACATTCATTGAAAGTCAGTCTTTCATGCAGTCTTTTATGTCATGATGTGCTCATTTACTTAGTTTCACCTACGTTTTTACATATGGATCAGTTTCTTCATGACAGTGACACTAAGCAGCCATGGAAAACTCAAATTTCAGTATCTTGATGATTACAAGTGAGGTATCAAAGTTAAGAGTCTTCATCGTTGCATCATGTTTATTATAACTATGCAAATAACAATAAAACAGTAATAAATATTTAAGCATACAGACACAACTTTCCAAAGCATTTCACTGAATCAGTTACCGTCTTCATCTCTTCAGCACAGCAAAGCAAGATGGGTGATAAATCAATCGAGGCATCTTGCTTTGTTGCATTGTGACAGACCCAAATTAAATCACCCAATCATGTAACGTGTAGAAAGTTTCCACAGTATTCAAAATATCAAAGTAATCACGTAACCCACCAAAAATAAAATATGTCTCATTAATAACTGCAACTTTTGTGTAAAATAATTTTTCGTTCTATGTAGGATTTCATGTTAGCGAGCGAGCAGAATGGCAGGTTTATAGTTGATAAAATTTTGTACGCAGAGCACTCCAATAAATATACTTGACTGCGTACCACAAAACAATCTACACGTTATATGCAGAATTATCTAAAGAAGAGACCGGGGGGAGGGGGGGACGGAAGTGTGAGCAGGAAGTTGGCATTTGTACTTTTACGTTATATAATTTTTCTTTCCTACATTCCCGGTATTGCTGTTAACAGAGGAGTCGCCATGCTGTTCCAGTGCTGATAACAAGCAGGCTATGAAAAGGTTACGGTGTCACATTGAAGTAGTCATCCACATCAACATAGATTGGTCCGCCAAAGTAATCCACTATCATGACACGTTCTATGCTGAGCTTCATGAAGAAAAAGTTGTGGTCTGCAATAAGAAGCAGTGTATTAGTCCCAGGACTTAAACCTAAATTCCCGTAACGAGCAGACAGGATGAGCGTCTATTTCAGAAAATATAACTCAACATATTCAAGTGGCAGGAAACTGACAACAGTACTTTTTGAACATTTTTATATGCTCTTTCAAGGGTTCAGAAAATTTCTGATGGGTACTGTGTGGTCTCAGCATAAGACTCATATGGAGGGTTCTCGGTTCAATCAGCAGTAAAAACTGTTCATGGATTTTTCTGTTCACAGAATAATCAACTATCATCTCTGCCAAAGATAAAAATTTGATAATGTGAAGAACACCAGCCTGCCATCATGGTTCGGGGTCCACATGCATCTGTAGACCCCTCTACAGACCAACATTTTCTGAGAAGGATTTGAGGTTTTCACAGCGGTGAGTGTGAAGATGGCTGGATGTCTTCTGGGTTTTTGCGCCATGTAGTCTGGCAGAGTAAACTTTTACTAGACTACACGGTGCAGCAACACAGAAGACATCCATCTTCAACACTTTCTTGTTTATTATTCTGTCACTGACTAATGTAATAATCCCTCCCACTCCATAAATGCAGTCCTCACCACTGTCTAGGTGTGAAAAAAACCAAAGACGGTAACCATAGATCTTTAAAAATAAGAAATACAAACCTTTCAGGGAATATACAATGGGATATTAATTGAAAACTCAATGCTTGCATTTTCATCAAGGTCAAATGGTCAGTGGTTGGAGTCAGCCTGCAGTTACTCATATGAATCAGGCATCCCTATTCATGTATATTTTTGTCAGGAAAAACTACATAATCGGCAAGCCAAGACAAGCAGAGCCAACGCTAGTTAAGGATAGCAAACTGTATCTTAGCCTAGCCAAACTAAGAATCACCACAACAAACCCAAGCCTAACAAAGTCAAGACAAACCTACCTAATGAAAGCCTAGCGAAATCTCGCCAAGTTTAGCCTAGCCTAGCAGTCACTCAGCAGAGGCCGGGACCGACAGAAATCATGCCCGGCATAACCCTGTCCGACAGAGACAAGATCCAGGAAATTTTGATCAGAGATTTTTGAAAAAACTCACAAATTTTTACAAGAAAATTCAAAAATTGCTGCAAAATGTACAAAAAGCTCACAAAACGGAAAATTTTTGAAAAATTTAAACTTCAAAAAAATTCAAAAATTTTGAAAAATTTTCGTTTAATATGCTTTTTATGACATTTACGACCTTTTTCAATTTTTTAAAACATTTTGAAAATTTTTCGAACTTTCATAGTCGTTTAACCACACACTCGGACTGCCAGAGACCGCGACGGCCAGAGACATTCTACGGCAGACAACATCCAGCAGAGACTGGGAGAGGCACAGTCAGGTCGCGTCAGAGACAGTGTCCGGTATACACCATGCTCGTAACACACCGGACAACGCAGAAAGTGTCTGTCATTGTCCGGGATTGACGAGATTTTGTTTTTTCGAAAATTTTCAAAATTCGCTTCACCAGAACACACTAGAAAAGCTTCCTGCTAGAACTCGTCTCTGCCACAGCACGTCTCTGCATGACTCGTTCACAGCCTCACCAGCTCTCTGCCTTACACAGTCTTCCTCACAAGGTCTCTGGCGGACTCGACCTCTGCCTCACAGTTCCTGGTGGACGTCTATGCCTCACACGGTCTCCACCGGAAGCGTTCTTTGCAACGAGGGCGCGTAAGATACAGGGTTATAGAGAGACCATACGGTCTAGAGACTGGGTGCACCATGGTCTGAGTCCGTCACTGAGATGATACGTCACAGACAGGCCCCGTCGGACACAGAGGCTGGCAGGCATCGGGTGGGGAGAATTTTGAAGGAAAATTACAGTTTTTTCAAAAAATCGAAAAATGCTGGAAATTGTCTGAAAAGCGCTCAAAATCAAAATTTTTTTGAAATTTTTGAAAAAATTTTGAAAGTGGAATTTTTCAAAAATTCTTTGTTTTGTGCGCTTTTTGAACAATTTCCAACATTTTTTAATATTTTGATAATTTTTAATTTTTTCAAAATTCTCTTCGCCCGATCTATCTGACCAAGTGTCTCCCAGGCCCGGTCACTGCCGGACTCTTTCCAAGCCACTATAAATCTCCATTTTGTTTTCCGCAATTCACAAGCGCTCTCAATAGCAATGTGAAAAACTACAACAATCAAACGAAACCTGAGGCTACGCTCTACAGATATCTGCTGATATCAACACATTTTGGCCGCAGGTAACACAGTTATAGTCCTCCAAAGTTGTACAGCTACTTTTGACTTACCCTGTATTTTAGCTGTTGATATCCTCTACTGAAGATTTTTTGTACTTGCCTCAGTTCTTCGAAGCCAAATTCTCTGTCAATACATTGAAATAAGTTTTTGCAACTATTTCCACCACTGAAGAATATGAAAAGAAATCCTTACGTACCTTTTGGCCATGTTTTCATTGAAGGATGACGGCTAAACAGCGCTTCTTGTGCAAACGCCTCTTCTGTTGTACCATTTTTAACCTGTGATAATCAGAAGGGAAAGGCAATACATAGGCTAAGATCTTTATCCAGCAACCACACACGCTACTAATTAACTAGTTATTTAGCTGGTTCACATGAATGTTTGACAAAATACTTTTTGGGGCTTCTAAAACTAATAGCACTCCTCAGTAAGTCACATTTGGTATTTTTGTGGTACTTCTTGAAACACCGATACACAACCCCATAACTCTCGTCGCATTTTACTTGCACCCTCTTCCGTGTGAAACCGGCATGATAATTCACTTTGAAGGAATGAATTGGCCACGGTTTACTGAAATTGGCTCTTGTCAAGTCTACGGCAGCTGGAACGCAATGGGACAATGAAAACGAGCAATTTCAATCAAGTTTCACATGACAGCAACTTGGAAATATCTATGTTCTGTTTTTGGCATCACATGACGACGGTCCATAGTCTGTCGTAGTCAGCAGCACTGCCATTCTTTGAATGGATTAGAGTCTTTGTAGATGCGGGGTGCCACATTCTGTCTTCTGCATGGTTTCAGCAGTGAACTGATCAACACCTCTGTTGGGATAGTCTGACTGTTGTACCAACTTAGACACCCCTTGAATTCAAGTGCAGGTGGTATCATTTTGTCATCATCCTAGTCACAGATTTCATGTGGGGTTGGGTAATGTTTACCCCCCTCCTTTGGAATTACTAGACTTCATTCACAGTCCGATGTTCCGTGCAAGTGTCATTCCAGAAACAATGAAAACGCAGTATGTAGCAGACTCCTTATTTACGTGGGGTCCCACATTCCGTCTTTTGCCAGGTGTGTGACGAGGAAACTGATGGACTGTCTGTGGGTTCTCTGCACTTAGATACCGCTATGAATGTAACTTGGGGTGGTATCATCCAAACTGTTCTTGCATCAACACACGTAGCATGAAGTTATTTTGACACTGACTGCTTAGCCGTTTGAATAATCTTTTCTTGCGAACAAACACTGCACACACTGTACATTTCCAAGTGAATACGAAGCCTCAAATGAAGTCTGTCACATTGGTAAGACTGGAATGAAATTTACTTCATACGACAGAGTCAAAGTCTTTGATTCAAATGAAATACACTGTTCTGTCGTCTGACTCCAGCTGGAGCGGACCGAGTCACAACTGAGATGATTTTCCTACGTTGTTTTCCATTCATGTGATGCTAGAGTGGTTTATTCCAAATATGAACCTGTATGCCTTAAGCCACCCTAAATAATAATAATAAGATGAGGTGGTCTAGCGGTTAGAACGCTGGCCTTGTAATCCTGGGGTCTCGGGTTCGATTCCCGGCGGTGCCCGAATTTATAACTTTGTGTTGGGCAAGGCCGTGGTCTAGGCAACACGGAGTTTTCCTCCGTGGCATCCCAACAATTACTCCATTCACACACAGAAGAAGGCAATGGCAAACCACTTCTGGATCATCTGCCAAGAACGTATATGAACAGGTCCCAGTCCGAGAAAAGGATGGAAGGATCCTGTTCATATGGACCTGTCGTCAGACAGAACACTTAATAATATAATAATAATTTGAGACTACTCGTTGTTAATAAACTCTTCTGTAATCAGACCACCGGCAAAAGACTCTTAGAAAGATTGTATTCATTTCACTACGATCCTTGGCAGACTAAAAATACATTCCTGCAGCAGTTCTAAGTCAAGTAGAGTTGACTCCCAAGACATGTAGCGTGAGGATATATGCGAATCATGATCAGTAAAAACATGGAAAATAATAAAAAATAACTAAAAATGAACTTAAAGCGTGCATGCATATAAAGGCTGATTATTACAAAACTTTACGTGCAGGTAAATGAGTTCACTCTCAAAAACAGAATTTTTGTTTTGAGTTTTTAATTTTAAAAAATGTAATAAATTTGGTATATTTTGTAACACGCTGTGCTTCGAGACGTTTTAAATTCCAATTAAATCTGTACATGCACACAGGTGATAGGAATTTAAATGCCACATCTAAAAAGTTATTATCTCCAGTTATTATGGCCCCTGCCTAAGTGTAAAGGCAACAGAATTGTATTTCCTCCTAGTAATAAGGTCGTACACCTGGTTCCAAAAGCATCAGACTCTACACGTTATCAACCACATGACATGGATATTCTCTCCCCTTTCCTTCGTTATGTTGTGTTAATTAATGTGGATATTGTTGCTTCCACAAGCAATTAGCAAGATACAGGTATCAGCAGAATTATATGATATAAATTTACATTAAACAAGTAAATGGTCAGTTTTCAAAAGAAAAGAGCAACGGTACGCCTATATTTTTAGAGGATTTGTGTGTTCATTTATCACAAATGGGGCTTAAGATCTCCCTGAATATCCACTACATCCTCTCACCATTCTACTGAACAGCGAATATTTTCTGCGTTTAAAGTAATAAATAGAAGGAAAAAACTCACCCTCTCTATTCTCCCAACGAGCGTAACTTGTGGACAAGTGGGGTATTGAGGGTCGAGCTTCTTCTCCTTGCAATAACTCCCCTCAGCCAGGGTCATAGTCAGGGAGCACCTCGAGTCTTTCTGAAACACAGACGCTTAGCTCGTCAAAAATATAAACCTGTTCCATGCATTTTCTTATATTTATTTACTATAACTTCCCATGGCTATGTTCATGTATCCCCAATAACCCAATATTATTATTAAGTTTATCCAACAAAGATTCACCAAACACACAGCCCAAAAAACTTTAACACAGACGGTGGCTTCAATCTCAGTGGGTCCCAGTACCCAGTAATAGACGCACTCGAGCAATATAGAGATAAAACAATCCAGAAGCCAAGAACTTAAGTCTGCCCATTAACCCCGCTGGCCTGCACTCGGATTCAAACACAGGCACTAGGATGGTCTGGACACCCAGTTACATCAGAGCCCTGATGATTGGGACTGAGATGGTCCCTGAAATGTTTGTAGTTTTTAACCAAATGACATGGCTGATAGCCCAAGAAGACATTGTCGAAGAAAATGTGTCCCATACGAGAAGAGGGGAACTTTCTACATACTTTTGTCATATAACAAAATGTCAGGATACGTATCAAGTCGATACTTCCTTGAATGTAAATGAAATTAAGAATACTAATGACTTTTAAATGTGAGAAAATCAGTATCTCATTGACTTAAAATTCTGTTAAATTTATGTAACTTCTTTTCTCAATGCGTTCCTGCAAATGTCGTAACTAAAAGAATATTGCTTCACAGTAAAACTTTTAATATATAAAATTCATAAAAAATCATGGTATTTAAGTTTGAAAATAATTACACGTAGAAATAAACCTATATACCAGTATCATCAAGTTGACAGTCTGTCTACACAGCTTTTTTTATATTATATTCTCAATAATTATCAATATCCAGTACACTTCAAACACGGTTGTACTATATAGAACAGACTCACATCTGTGTCCTGAATTGCATCCTCCAATTCGGACACGTATACATATGGTGTTCCATTTCCACTGCCCAATGGTCCATCACTCACAGAGAGTACAGTTCCCATCGGGAACTCGTTTGTCACAAGCTGCTGAGATTTATATGCCACCAGAGCCCATTCTGCAACATTCAGCAACGCTAACCCTTTATCTGGAGAGACCTCAGATACCCAAGAGAGCAATTTCTTTCATATATATATATATAATCTTACAATTTTAATAAACATCATCAAATTCCAAATTGGTAATAATTTCACAGGCCTTATCGACAGTGGGATTTCTCAATTTCAATTAGACCACACTATCAGCACCCAGTTCTGATTGCCCTCTTTAATTTATTTAATGCACCAGAGCAGTTACAACAACACAATTTGGTACATGCAGAGAAACACTTCAAGATTCAGTCACATGAAGTAGTTCATTTATTGGTCACTGCAGCAATACCACCGTTGTTAATCTAAAATGGTGTCCCGACAACAAACGGCACAATGTTGTCTTTGGTTTCAAGAGCCACTACATGAGCGACTACAGTTCAATGCAAGCTCCAATCATCATACGGGATAGATTCGACTTCAACGGAGTCTAACACATGCTGGTATAACAGCGTTCTGAACCATGGTTGTATCCGCAAGAGTAAGAGCTCTGGCGATCCATCAATGAGTGTACAACATGCAGAACAAATAAGAGTGGCATTCATTCAAAGTCCTGAGATATAAATATAAAGAACCAGCACAACACAGAATACGAGGAACGCCAGTTCGAGAGTCCATCACAAGACACTTTACTTCAAAAATTACAAGATAAGGCGAGAAGGGTAGCCTTCTGCAAAAACGCTATCACTCATCTGGAAGAAGACGAGACACTTGATTCCTACTCGATCTCCTGCAATGACTACACGTTCCACCTGAGCGGAATTATAAACAGCAAGACTCCGCACGCGAGTGTTGAACTTGAGAATGAATCAAACAAAATTGGACATGTAAGACTTGAGGTTCTCACAGCGTGAGTATGAAGATTTCCGTCTTCTGGGTTGTTGCGCTGTGTAGTCTGGTAGATGTTTACCAACGTTTCAGAGGTCATACTGCCTACATCATCGCCCTGATGATGGAGGCAGTGTGACCTCTGAAACGTTGGTTAACATCGACCAGACTACACAGCGCAACAACCCAGAAGACAGAAATCTTCATTCTAAGAATCGCCCTGATGAAGGAGGCAGTATGACCTCTGAAACGTTGGTAAACATCTACCAGACTACACAGCACAACAACCCAGAAGACGGAAATCTTCAAAAGTGGACATGTTTAATAAATTATCAAAAGCAAAGATGGTCCTTTCTTCTTTCTGCTGTTGTCACCAGTACTACATTCGTAGATATGGTAAAGCAGCTGTTATGGCCCCAGTTGAAGGAGGACTTTGCTGAACATTTAGTCTTCCTAGAGCACTGCCCCATTTTCACAAGGTTATGAGAGTGTTTTTCAATAATCAGCTGCCTGAAAGTTGAATAGGGTGCAGAAGACTGATAACCTCGGCTGAAAAGACCCCCCAGACTGGTCACCTCTGGACTTGGTTTTATGAGATTTCGTCAAAGACTGCGTTCGCAGACCATAAATGTCATAGCCTTATCGGTGCTAAGAGACCAGATCACACATGCATTCACTCAAGTTGATGCAGCGATAATACAGTGCACATGGGAGGAATTTCAGTATTGCCGAGACATTTTTCGTGTAAATCATGGTGCGCATATTAGCACAATTAAAAAGAACTTAGATGCTTCCTTACACGTACCAAGTTATTTTACTGTTGTAACGGGTCTGGTGCATTAAATGCAGTCAACCGTAATCATCATTCTCATTTTAAACATATCGAAGTGCAAAATCTAAAATTACTTTCACTAAACTACCAAAAAGAACAGCATACGACGGCTGAACTGAAATCAAATAATTGTCAGTGTCCACACACTGCAGCCAGAATAAATTTGATTTGTGGTTTCATACATGAAACTCCCAACAAATATTGAAAACTTTCAGAAAAAGACAAATTCAATCACTGCCAGAAAACAAATTTATTGTTCAAAGAGTTTACTTTCTTATGACTTCTTCCACATATATGAAAGAAATGAGTTCAGAAATTTCTCAGAAAACCTCAAAGAAAAAGGGAATTTGTGAACACATACATTAAATTACTCCGACCTTTGATTGGCCTGATATGGCTAAGGACAAATCTCACAATTCGTTATCTTCTACCTGAGTTATGAACTATGTAGCGTGCCATCTTAGCTACTTCTGAGTGCGGAGGAGGTTCCTTCTTGCTATCAATGACATTGTCCTCTTCCTCCTGATCGAACGTGTTAAACAAAAAGGTGTTGTGGGAGCCATACACTGTCAGCGAGTCCACGCACAGTGCAGTGACCAGGACAACCAGTACTAAATTATACATCCCGTCAACAAAGAACAAATACCTGTAAAAACATTAAAGCAGATTTCAGCAATTAGCATATGATCTCGTGGGATTCAGACTTTAAGTTCCCTCATCCCCCCCCGCCCCTCCCCAACAGTGTATACAGTTTGAAGCAGCCAACCAGCAAAATGTCCATACTACATGTCTGTGTCACATCTTATAACAATTTTTGCCAGTAGTCCCAAACTAAATTGCGCAATTTCAAAGCTCAGACTATAATCTTGTAATTCCAAGCAAGGTTAGGTTAGGTTAGGTTAGGTTAGGTTAGGACAGGTTAGGTTAGTTTATATCTTAATTGCGTCATGTTTGTGTTTTATTGATCCAATATTTTATTTTCCGTCTATACACAAACTTAAAATAATGTTGTTTAAAATTACTTAAAATTATAACATTCTCAGTAGATACTGCATCTTGTTACATTTTTTGTTATCGACGACATGTTTCAATGTGTATTACATCATCATCAGGTCTATCAATTTTAATATATTTTAAAAACTGTTGTACATTTTGCGTTGCGTATATTGGTTATTTTGATTTGTTTATCAATATCCAAAATCACGATTTGAAAATTAATTTTACAGATATAAAACATCCAAGTACAACCTCCAAAATTAAAAGAAGAGATAGAAATTAAACAAATAAAAATTAAACAAATCAAAATAACCAATATACGCAACGCAAAATGTACAACAGTTTTTAAAATATATTAAAATTGATAGACCTGATGATGATGTAATACACATTGAAACATGTCGTCGATACAAAAAATGTAACAAGATGCAGTATCTACTGAGAATGTTATAATTTTAAGTAATTTTAAACAACATTATTTTAAGTTTGTGTATAGACGGAAAATAAAATATTAGGTTAGGTTAGGACAGGTTAGGAGAGGTTAGGACAGGTTAGGTTAGGTTAGGACAGGCTAGGAGAGGTTAGGACAGGTTAGGTTAGGTTAGGACAGGTTAGGTTAGGTTAGGTTAGGTTAGGTTAGGTTAGGTTAGGTTCTATAAATACTGGGCCAAAGGAAGTGGGGGAAGAACTGACTGTCAAGTGGAAGGTACGCTCATGGCAATCTAGTGTTGACTGTGACCGTGAGGAGAGCTAGAAGAACTTAGAAAAGACGCGACGAGACACAGAAGCAACTAAAAACGGCCTGCAAGTTGAACATCGGGAGTTTGAGACGCGGATTGCGGTGGTAGAAGGCCGAATGACACGCAAAGTGTGAGAAATGCAGGGGCCAACAGACGTTCGATAGATCTATGTTATGGGCAAATATACTTCTGCCGGTTCGAGGCCACGAATGGACACCTGCAAGAAGTCCGCACAGGTGCTCGACATACTGCAAGGACAACCTGCTCACGTCCTACAGTGTTGCTGCCTAAGCAACAAACTAAGGAGACATCGGGGCTCTGAGGCATTATTTGCTCCTACCTTGGAACCCACATCCATAGAAAACAAATGTCCCCTCATTCTCATGGCAGAGAATTTTGTTTATAATTTACGAATCATTCGTCAGATATTGACAAAAGGCGTTTACACCTGAGAATGGTGTTCCACTGTCTCTAAGCACTGCATATAGCTTCAGCAAAACAACAAAGCAGCCTGGAAATAAAAATGGAAAAGACAAATTTTCAGCAGTAAGCATGCTGGAATCTACACTGTCACTGATTGGGCCTATAACAAGGTCACATGAAAAGATTATTTAGTCAAAAGTCTTTAGTCACAACTCCAAGGTAACTTTCTCAAGTTCAAGGTCATCTGTACGAGACATAAATTAACATTGACGTTAAAGTTGCCTTGTGAAAAATCCCCTTTTCCGGGGGTGGGGGTGGGGGGGGGGGGGGTGTTGACATCAGGGGGATTCAGCGACATGTTTGTGTGAGGGTGTCTGAGCAGGGAATCCAAGAGATTCCCCACTCTTTCAACGTCAATTTCGCGCGTAGATCTTCATAGAAGGTGTGCGTTATTGCACACCATTTTAATCAATCATAGAACGTGTTGACGAATTTTAATAAAACTGAATAATGTCAAATTTCATGAAAACTCCCTCAGTGGTTCCCGAATGATTTTGCATCATCAAGGCGATAAAGTCTCTCGTCGCCCTGATGATGGAGGCAGCAGGGACCTCTGAAACGTTGGTAACCTTCTACCAGACTACACGGCGCTACAACCCAGAAGACAGTCATCTTCGTACTCACCGCCGTGAAAACCTCAAATCTTGCGTGTGTGCTTCTTTGTAATGAACTTGCTGGAGGTTCAATGAAAGCTGCAAACTTACGAAACTTCTTTTCGAAAGATAAATCTCAGCTGATAATAACGCAATCTTCCACCCACCACTGCATTCTTGTCACCTCCTGATTAAACGCGACGCCATATTGTCTCCGTTACCAATCACGATAATGTCCCGGCATTTAGACAAAGAAACTATACAAATGCATGAAAACTCAGGATAGTTGGTAATCCTGTTATGATCTGAACCACGTTCCTTGATTACGGAGGCAGTATGACCTCTGAAACGTCTGTAAACTTCAACCAGACTACACAGCGCAATAATCCAGAAGACAGCCATCTGCTTATGTAAACGTCTCCTTTAGCGTGTGAAAAATGTGTTGTGTTTTCTTGCCACCGGTCAGAAGTCGCGCACTATCAACTTTGAGATTGTCATTGTAAACAGACATCGCCTATGAAAACTTCCTCATAGACCAACAGCGACTATATAACCCTAAACATACCCACGTAAAGAACGCATTGTCTGCTTCGTGTTAGTGCGGTCCCGGATTCGATTCTAAAAAAAGTATATTAGTAAAGCTGTTCCGCTGCTGAAAGCCATGTAGACGCTTGGGCGGATTGGCGTATAGCTCCGTCTCATTGTGGTACCTCAACTCCTCGATCCAAGGTGTTCCGGTTTCAAAATGTTCCCTCGTTCTCCTCAATTCCTCCACGTGATGGAACATAACCTTAAATTTAGTTGCAACCGCTTCCCACTTCATCTATTCCAATTCACAACTCATCTTAATTCACGCCACACAGATTTGAACAAGGTTTGCTCACGTCAAGTATCTACTGTACTAGCTCGAATAAAATTAATCTTCAAATCTTCCTGATAACTATGTCAATTTTATCTCCAATCTCATGTCACTTCCCCCACCACAATTCTATATGTATTCCCATCCCAGCTGTTCAAGCCTATATTTCACTATTCCAACACAAGGTGACTTTCATTTCCTCATTGTGTAAATATACTGCACTGGTAATTTCATCCTTCTTAGATCCGAACATTTCCTTGAACAGTTTTCAAAGACTGTCCATTTCTCCAGCACCACACTCGAAGACATATCTCGTTAGAATATTATGAAATGCACAAATTCGTAACACCCTCACATGCATAAACAGTCCGCTGTAAATTCATACCAAAACACCTTTCCAAACCTGTAATAATAAAAAACTGTCATGGTAGCTTTGTTTGCAACATTACATGCCTGGACATATTCACTCGTTATGCTTTAACCTACAAAAAACGTAAAAACAGAATAATTCTTGTTATTACATTAAAACCCTTAAATATACGGTATTTTAAATGTTTCACTGGCTCACTTTGCTTCCAAACACAAATTGATATAAATATTTTAAAAACTTAAACTTAGTTATATCGTACCTTCAATACAATCGTCGTACACGCTCTCGTCTCGTAAACAGCTGATTCTTTTGCGTCGTTCGCGCCTATTACTCAGCTCTTTATAGGATCAGCAGATCATTGGTTTCAACACAGATACCAACGTAAATACCACAAGCAATGTTGTCACTGGTTCAAATTTTTGAAGATCGTACCGCCCATCCACTACTACTAGTGACGTCTTCCGTGATTTGCGTGCACTTCTTTCAAGTAACTACACTACTGCTGCGCTGTCATGTGGCGAGTGAATGATTTCCCCCAACACCTATGACAGAACCGATATTAGTATTAATAATTGGTATGTTGGTAAAACTTGTTGTTGGCGAACTCTGGCACTGATCGTTATCTAGGCCGGTAAGCGACGTGGTGGAGTCAAATACCTTGCGACAAAAATAACGATATAAACACCCTAGTAAAACAATTTGACGATATTATCCATTCTGAAAAAATTAACAACAGTTTATTTTCTGCAGGTGGTCGTGCCATTTATGATGTGTCGGAATGATCTAATTCCGAGTCATGGTGGCTATTGCTACTGTCGATTGAGGATTCACTACTGTTGCTGTCTGTAGCCCAAAGAGAAATAATAATATTGCCGATCACATGGGGTAATTGCCCATAATTTTCCCCAATATTGTTGTTCCAGTACCTGAATGTGTTCACTGCATTAATGAGGCATGCAAAATAAACTTGGATAGTTTCTCATTCTATCGGCACGTCCTATGTTACCATCCATTGCACCATTCAAGTCTAGCGATTTTTTGTAATGTCTCAGGGAATTATGAATAACCCTGTATGTGGAGGACATTAAAAAACAGTTATTGCCATAGAAGCAAGTAAACTTCATTTTAAAACTAGACTCTGAAAGACCAGAGGGCATGTAAACATGTATATTTACAGCAACCCTCGAACTGGGAAAGCATGTGATGTTGATACAAAGATTCTTTGTGGCACATAAACAAAGTACGTTGGCATCCTACGTCACGGATATTTCTCTACTGAAGCATTTATGTATCTCCCGAACAACAAAACAAAAGCGGAATAAATTATCGTCCTCCAGCTGCAACTGTTGATGTCGATATTAAGACGCGATTCTATAAATTATTGAACTCGGTTCCATTACAAAATACCACCTGAATGCTAACTCTGCCTGCCTAATCTTTTGACATCTCATACTACATAATCTTTTCTTTTTTTCATAGCTATATTTTATTTATTTCATAGCATGTTATATAAGAATACTTGACTTTTTAATTTTCCAATTAAATAATAAGGGTGTGTATTAAACACAAGTAAATATGGCAGTAGTCACTCATTGGTATTTTCAGTAGAATTTAATTTATGAAGCTGTATCTTCATCTCCTCCCCTCTTCAGTTAAAAAGAAAGAGGGGCACAAACCCTAGGTGTTAGCCCCTCAGATCTCACTTTACAGATTATAACACACTATCGTCAGAGACCTTCAGAATTCAACGCAATTATTACATGTTACCAGTAAATTCAGTGATCCTTGCCTTTTGGAACGCAGTTTCAGCATTTCAAATAATTATGTCCATGTAAGAATTTGTGCTTTGCAGAACTGACACTGATGGAATTGTTATGGAGCCGGCGTAGCTCAGTCAGTATAGTGACTAACTCTAGACTGGACGACCAGGGTTTGATCACCAACGGGGGGACAGAGGATTTTTCCTCTAGACTCTGCGTCCAGACCGGCTCTGGGGCCCACCCAGCCTCCACTACAATGGGTACCGGGGTCCTTTCCCAGAAGTAAAACACAACTGGGGTGTGATGTTGACCACTCACCCCCATCTAGTGCCGAAGTTAAGAATGAGCAGGAGCTATGTATTCTCTCCCCCAAGCGCCTACGTGGCGTATAGCAGGACAGCTTTACTTTTTTTTTATATTTAATAACTGTTATTTCTTTTGTATTAAAATATATATTTGTAGGCAATTACTTGGGGCAGACAGCATGAATGGATTCTAGATTTAATAAACCTATCAGAATATTGTAGATCCTTTCAATAAGGTACGAGAGTAACCAATATGTGGAACTCTTGGATACTGCCTCAAATCATGCTTATTGGAAGCAACGATGACGATGATGCGGTGACGCAGGTTTAGTAAGAATGAGGGGCAGGCTAAGATTTACAACTTACGGAAGTATGACCATATCTAGCAATCTCGACACAGAAATTTTAATATGCATCTACGACAACCAATTATCTCCAGAAGTTACACTTGCGATACCTATTAAAGATGGAACTAAATTAATTGTTAATTAGTGAAAAGAAATTATACGTAAAATGAAGCAGAAGTTGGAAACTACCAATAAGCTGCGTTTTCCTTACTAAACGAGACAAGCAGGAAAATATTACTCAGGATTTACATGAATTAAACAGTAAATTTAATTTTACATGTGAATAAGCGTGTTTTATGTTCACCATGATAAAGCTTCATATTTTGCGCATATCTGACTTCAATCTTACATAATCACGATGAGGATGTTTTAATGGGGGAAAAATGCTGTAAGTACTTAATTTTAGTAAAAATGTTCTCAATCTTAGGTTTCTGTACAAGAACTGAAGCTTTATCACATCTTCTTCATGTTGCACTCCGTGACAATTTATAGCCACACACAGAAATACAAATATTTTTATTTAATATTTGGACATTCGAAGGATGAAATAAGCGGGGAATTCAGAATATTACATAACGAGGAGCTGCGTGAATTGTACGGGTCACCTAGCACAGTGAGGATAGTAAATATCCAGGAGGCTCCGACAGGTTGTACATGGGGTTGCATGCAGAATTTTGATGGGGAATCCTCTGGAAAACTACTACTGGGCAGACAAAGAAGGAGATGGGAGGATAATATCAAGATGATCTTAAGGAGGTAGGCTGCGAGGATGGTATACGGATGGAGTCAGCTTAGGACCGTGGCCGGTGGCGGGCTTTGTAGTTGTCGGGGTTGGACCTGCAGGTATTGCTACCAGGGAGGGAGTTAGTTAATTACTGAAAGTCTTAAATAGATGATTCAGTGAAACCATTAAACCCCTACTGTATACGACGCCTATACCATGTTGTTGCGTATCCACTCAGCATAGCGATGCACGCTGGAGTACACACTAGGTACTCCTTGAGTTCCACATTTGTTTGAACCAAATGATGCAATGCCCACCTAAAACAGAACAGAATATCGGACGAAACATCTCTAGTTTTCTGCATGTGTGTACACTTTTAAATGATTCTACCTGTTTTGCCACCAGTCACTTCCATTTGTTTATTAGCTACTGCATTAAATCTAACGTAAGAGTTTCCATGACACCTTACTGTGCAGTCATGAATTTTTATATCAGACCGCAACTGAGGTTACGAATCCTCTACTTGTAACGGAATTAAAAATCTCTGTATTAAGAGGTGAATCCCTGGCAAAGGAGTAGTGAGCCTTTCTGCTATCAGACCGCAACACGCGATTTCACACTTGCGCTGCAGGGAGCTCAAAGTCATTAAGCACAGTTGCAAGATTACACATGTTATAAGTATCAGGGACTTCACTGAAGTAATAAAAGTGTTTTCAGAGACTCCATTTCTATTATTTAAATTTATTAAGTGTACTTTAGGAACATCAATAAGATAAAACTGAGATTATTACATTCTTGTGGCATCGAGCATTGTGTTTAAGTACAGTAAATTTTAAAATGACAGAACTTTTTCCCAATCAGCCGGGTGAGACTTTTTTCAGGGATTTGATGTTACGTTTTTGTGCATACAGTCAAGCTCAACCAGAATATATGGCAACACTGCAACCACTGAGCTCTGTCCCTCGCAGTACAAGAAACTGTAAGTCACCTACATTCTTGCTTTAATCCAATATAGATTCATGAGTATGTCTTCACTACACACACTCACTCTCTCTCTTTCTCTCCTCTTCCACATGCCCCCTTTCTTTTTGCAAGCAATCATGCACGCACGCACGCACACGACAAAAAAATTAAGACTCTAGAACTATTTATGGAAGTTCAAAATTACAAACGTTAAGACCTGACATTAAAGCACACAGTCAAGTGTCACAAATTAATTCAAAGGCAGAGCTTCGTAATGTGCTTTCTTCAAGTACACACAGTATTCCTCATACCTGATAATATCTGCTCCGAGAGTAGTGATCAAGCAGAATGAGCGGTGCTCCTCCGAAACCAGAGCACGCGTCTTTCCGAGCTTCACCGCCCACGCACATCTGGTTCTGAGTAACGGGTATCACTTGACTGTAAATCTTGTTGCACTGATCAAGTGGTACAATTGGTAATTCCAATAACTGCTCGCGGCTTGGCGTCGCTACAAAAATTACAGTTGCGAGTCTTGAAAATCCATTTAGAAGTTTTAAACAGTATATTAATTTAAGAAAAATAATTAGCATAATACACAGGTCAGGGCTGGGGTCAGTGGTGGGCCACTGCAAACACAGTAATGAACTTCCATGTTTTGTAAAAACCAAGAGATTTCTTACTAGGATTCTGGTCTGAGGAGTTAGCTCACCATCAAAATTTTAATTTTAAACGTATGTATGCGATGTCTCCCCTTCCTTGTTTACCTACTGGCTACACATACAGTAGACTCCCGATTGTCGGGACGCAGATTAACCGGGATCTATCCAGTTTAAATGTAAATTAAAAATTAATTTAGAAAATCTGTTGTAAAGGTTAAAGTGAGCCGGGATAGCTCAGTCAGTATAGTGACTAGCTACAGGCTGGACGACCGGGGTTCGATCTCCGACGGGGGCAGAGGATTTTTCCTCTAGACTCTGCGTCCAGACCGGCTCTGGGGCCCACCCAGCCTCCTCTACAATGGGTACCGGGGTCCTTTCCCGGGGGTAAAGCCGGCCGGGGCGTGATGCTGACCACTCACCCCCATCTAGTGCCGAGGTCAAGGAAGAGAGGAGCTATACCTCCACTCACCCCAAACGCCTACATGGCGTATAGCGGGACAAACTTTACTTTACTTTACTTTGTAAAGGTTAAAACGCTCATAAAGAAAGGAATTAATAATGAAGTTAATGACATTATAATGTTATTACCATCTGTTGGAATCAATTTTTAAAAAAGTTGGTACATACTGTATTAAATTTTATATAGAATCCTTTCTGTTATTAGCACATCTTTAAAAATGTATAGAGTCCACTGAACAGCAGCGTCAATCTGACTCAGGACAGACAATAATCTATGTTTGAATATTTTACCTTCCATTCTTGTTCAGATACGAGCCTCTCGGCTTCATCTACCTAGTGGCTGTCCATAAGTCTTCGAGATCATTTAGTATGTTTTTCAAAGATTAAATCCAAATCAATATCGTTAAGGTTGAGGTTCTTTCCATCCGGTTCACAGCAATTGTATTCTAGACACAACAATATTGGTCAAAGTAGTCATCTACGTTTTAATGAGGACTTTTGCTCCTTGACCTTTGAACGAAGGCCAGTAAGTACGTTTGGTCGAGAAGCAACATATAGCCACTCATCATCTGACTGGGTTCAAAGTGATTGGTTTAGTTCTACAACTCTCTGGGATGATCTAGCTGGTATGATCCTAAATCGTTAAAACATTTCACCTCTGCATTCTTTATTGATGTGTTATCTACCAGTCAAAAGACTGATGACAGACTAACAAAAAACATCTGTAATGGGGTTTATTTGCAAACACAGTGATAATTATTGATCAGTTTACATTATTCAATTGTGTCCATCTTGAACCTAGCATAACATTGTTTTGCAATATACATCAATAAGTATTCATGTTCAGGAAGTATAAATATAATTTTGAATCTGTCAAAAGCAGACGCTTTGCACTGTTACAGTGGACACCTTGTGATGGCAAATTTTCGTTTCTCTGTAATTCCATTCAAACAGCACATTTTCTAAACCAGTGGTATTCAACCCTTTTTGTTCGCGTACCCCCCAGATATAATTTCTCTTCAACTTTGTACCCCCCAAAGTTGTTGGTGTATAATTCAAGTTATACGTAGTATATAATCTACATCTAAAATAAATTAAATAAATTACATTACTGATTATTAAGTGTTTATCATAAAATAATATTTTTTTTTAAATTTCACGTACCCCTTAAGATGTCTTCGCGTACCCCCAGATATAATTTCTCTTCAACTTTGTACCCCCAAAGTTATTGGTGTATAATTCAAGTTATACATAATATATAATCTACATCTAAAATAAATTAAATAAATTACATTACTGATTATTAAGTGTTTATCATAAAATAATATTTTTTTTTAAATTTCACGTACCCCCTAAGATGTCTTCGCATACCCCTGGGGGTACACGTACCCCATTTTGAATACCACTGTTCTAAAGGATGAAGCTTCATTGGCGTCATGTAAGAAGTCACTAACTGCATTTCAGAAGGTTTTGAGGGAAATTAGCTTCAAAGTTCTCTTCACAGCTGCACCTAAATAACACTTAACAAAATGCCAAACTCTGTTTCTACGTGTTAAATGTCAAGATGTCGGTTAGTGACTATCCGTAACATGGATCATCTTGCAGTCATTTGTGAACTGGGACACATATTTCCGTGTAGTAAATTCTTATATAATTTGTCGGTACTTGTGGGTTATCAGGACACATCGCTTTAAAAATAGGTTAGGTTAGGTTAATGCGTGTGGATCAATGACATATACTTGAATATTTTATTTCAATAAATGACAAATTATTACATTTTATTTGGATATGCATGAGATGTTAATTGTTGTTACAACCTGACCCCGGAGGCCAAAATGATTACGGCGATATTTTTAAAACGATTCTAAAATCTGTAAGTGAATTCTGGCCTCTGGAGACAGGTTGTAACAACAATTAACATCTCATGCATATCCAAATAAAATATAATAATTTGTCATTTATTGAAATAAAATATAATAACTTTCGAGTATGTCATTTATCCAGACATTAACCTAACCTAACCTAACCTATTTTTAAAGTAATGTGTCCCAATAACCCAAAGTACCAATTTGTCTTTGGTATAAAGAAGTTTCCAGCAATGGATGATGTCCAAGTATCTGAAGATAACCTGAATGAATCCCGGCAGGGTCAACTATTCTTCTTTCTCCTGATACATGTAAAGATATAGTATTTCCCTGTATATTTATGAATTTTATGCTGGAAACAGAAAACTCACTTCAGTCTGTTTTATCACTCAGAACATAAACAGATTAAAAATTTAGACTATAGTGTGCTTACAGAGTTGATGTGAAACATAATCAAGATGGTGTTTCTATAACAACTCAAATTAATGCAGGACTGTAATTAAGAAACGGATGTTGTCCTTCTAGTCTTAACTGGCAAAGAAAAACATCCATACCTGTTTGCCCTGGGGTCTTACCCCATCCCACAAGTGAAGCCCTACGGCCAACCAAAGGAACATTGGAGTTTTCTAGGAGGCAGATAGGCAAAGCAGCCACTGTTAAAGAAATTACCATACACAATTTATAGACAAACATACTGATGCAACTAAAAAAATTAAGAAAGTGTGTGCACACATATACACTCTGATTCAAGGGTCAATTCTCCGACTTAGAGACTTCTATCTCTATGTTGAAGTTCTAAAAAGGATCTTTCGTTATTTCATTCTGTTGGAACATTTGGAATTACTGGAAAACATTAATGATCTTTTTATGATTAACTCGTTACACACTAAGAGGATTGAAAAATGTTACAAACAAAATTTAATTTCATCAATGAGAATTTTAGATTACATTTATCTTTATGATTAACTTTTTTATAACAACATATATATTGCAGAATCTGAAACAAGTTCTTCTGAAAATTAAAACTTCATGTCATTTCAGAAATGTTAGACCAGCAAGGCATAAGTTGGGTATGAAAATATTAACCTCAAAATAACACAAAACTGCTGGTTTCGTGTAGCCAAAAATGTAAGTGGCATAACGCATCAGACCGCAACGAAACGTGGATGGCATGATACACTGATTCAAGCAAGGGAGGTTGTTTTTCACATTCTCGTTCAAATCCACGTTGCACAGCGGACTCTGAAACCACCATTCACCACACAACACATACGTTGCAAGCCAACAGCTGATAACATCCATCTTACTCTCAAACTACCAGCGCTTTAAGCGGGAGATGTTGAAAACTGAACCGGGCAATATGAATACTTGAAGTTCGTACCAATATAACGTGCTTCGAACGTTTCAGGGTTAAATTTCTTTACATATGAAATAATTACGGCTTATTTGGTTCATCTAGGAGAGTATGGCAGAGCATGTAGCACACATGAGGAAGATGAGTAATGCATATATTTTGAAAAGAAAGCCCAGAGGGATGAGACTACCCAGAAAACCTAGGCAGAGATGGGAGGATAATATTAAAATATATCTGAAAGAAACAGCTAACAACATGTTTTCTTCCATAATACTTGTCCAGTTATTGAAAGAAAAAATATTAAGGAGCAACAAGAAAGAAATTCCACAACTGACCATGGAGGCAATTTTTCATGTAATTTCTGCTTACCTGAGAAATTCATGGGTATGTTAAGTATCAACAAAGCCACATCATGTTTGAAGATCTTGCGTTCAAATCCTGGGTGGACAATCACATGACTGACAGCAATGTCTTGAACAGGATGGGCACAAAAACTTTTAGTACAGTCAGGATCTCCCTTTCCTTCATACTCGCCAACTCGTACTGAAGCCCTGTCACAAGAACACCCCCCCCTCCACCTCATTAGTCTGCAGATGAGCTGTAAATTTTTTCGTATCATGGTACGTGCAATTATTGTTTAAAATTATAGGTACAGTGCAACATACTATTTTGAAGATTCACGTAATCAATCCAATTTCAATCTCTTAATTATATTTCTGGTCTTACTGTATATTTCAAATTAAAAATATAATAACAAATATTTTACAAATTACATGCAACTCAAACAAGATGGTTGGAGTTTGTTACTTACACTACAGCAAGGACTGGTGTGGGTTAAACAAATCAGTATCAGCCAGTCCTTGATATTGAAACCATATTCCATGAAAATAAAGTGTTTCAGGTGGTTGTTCCATTTGAGTAACATTCTGCTACAGTTTCAAGAATGGAAGACCAAGAACACAAGCCAGAGACTTAGGTTTTAAGGTGCTTAATTACTACAAGACACACACTTACAATCGTGGGTCTGTGCTTTGTGTTTGCAATTCCACAAGTACACACTGCAGATGCAAGTTATGTTGGACCTCAGATGGTATAATTCAAATCAATAATTCACAACATTACACTCCTGTAGCTCTACCTTTCTTGGGACAACAAACTATCACTCACCCTCCTGCATGTCTAAATCTGGTACAGTAACACTAATGAAACCAGTCTGCTACATCTAAATGGCTACCAATACCTTGAAACACAAACCTGCATGATATTAACTAACTAACTCAGCTAACAACATGTTTTCTTCCATAATACTTGTCCAGTTATTGAAAGAAAAAATATTAAGGAGCAACAAGAAAGAAATTCCACAACTGACCATGGAGGCAATTTTTCATGTAATTTCTGCTTACCTGAGAAATTCATGGGTATGTTAAGTATCAACAAAGCCACATCATGTTTGAAGATCTTGCGTTCAAATCCTGGGTGGACAATCACATGACTGACAGCAATGTCTTGAACAGGATGGGCACAAAAACTTTTAGTACAGTCAGGATCTCCCTTTCCTTCATACTCGCCAACTCGTACTGAAGCCCTGTCACAAGAACACCCCCCCCTCCACCTCATTAGTCTGCAGATGAGCTGTAAATTTTTTCGTATCATGGTACGTGCAATTATTGTTTAAAATTATAGGTACAGTGCAACATACTATTTTGAAGATTCACGTAATCAATCCAATTTCAATCTCTTAATTATATTTCTGGTCTTACTGTATATTTCAAATTAAAAATATAATAACAAATATTTTACAAATTACATGCAACTCAAACAAGATGGTTGGAGTTTGTTACTTACACTACAGCAAGGACTGGTGTGGGTTAAACAAATCAGTATCAGCCAGTCCTTGATATTGAAACCATATTCCATGAAAATAAAGTGTTTCAGGTGGTTGTTCCATTTGAGTAACATTCTGCTACAGTTTCAAGAATGGAAGACCAAGAACACAAGCCAGAGACTTAGGTTTTAAGGTGCTTAATTACTACAAGACACACACTTACAATCGTGGGTCTGTGCTTTGTGTTTGCAATTCCACAAGTACACACTGCAGATGCAAGTTATGTTGGACCTCAGATGGTATAATTCAAATCAATAATTCACAACATTACACTCCTGTAGCTCTACCTTTCTTGGGACAACAAACTATCACTCACCCTCCTGCATGTCTAAATCTGGTACAGTAACACTAATGAAACCAGTCTGCTACATCTAAATGGCTACCAATACCTTGAAACACAAACCTGCATGATATTAACTAACTAACTAACTAACTAGATGGCTTACCAAACCCAAAGGTTCCTCACCGAACTAACCAAAGCCCTCCACCGGCTCCTGTCCTGGGCCAACAAAATCCAGTCTCCTTCAACTCCTATCTCCCATAGATCCCGCCTGAGATTATCCTCCCGTCTATGACTACGTCTCCCCAGCGGTCTCTTCCTCTCAGGCTTACCAACCAGTACCCGGTGCACACCTCTTGTCCCATCCATGCGCGCTACATGCCCAGCCCATCTCATTCTCCTCGACTTAATCACCCTGACAATATTGGGGGAGGAGTACAGATTTTTAAGCTCATCATTGTGCCATCGTCTTCCCTCTTAGGCCCAAATATCCTCCTCAACACCCGATTCTCAAACACCTGCAATCTATGGTCCTCCCTCTGAGTGAGAGACCATGTTTCGCACCCATACAAAACAACAGGCAGAATTATTGTTTTGTATATTTTAATCTTCAGGTTCTTAGAAATCAGACGGGAAGACAAAATATTTTGAACTGAGAAGTAGCGAGCATTTCCGGAATTTAGTCTCCTCCTAACTTCCTCATGAGTCTCATTTTGATTTGTTATTGACCTGTATGATATTATTGTAAATAAAAGCGTTTCAAATGAAACAGAACAGAACATATTCAAGAGATAGTGTGATGAGTTTTATTATAGTGGAGACAAGTGAAAAATTAGGAAGTCTCATCTATAAAAGCTACTGGGCCTAATGGAACTTCCCAGTAGTGAGAGATGGAGTGCTGGAATGCCAGAGAGTCAGCCAACTGAAAAACCAAGACAATCCTTCCGTCCATCCTATAGCAAGGTGAAGGAAGTACTTGCAGAATTCCATCAACGACATTTGAGAAGACATATTGGAATCAACAATATAAAGTCAGGACACCATTCAACAGCACTGTCACAGATATCACGGGACCCTTCCAGGAATACAAGAGAGGAAATTGATATACCCTGATTGCCATGGACTGGTTCACCAGGTGGCTGGAGGTATACACCATCCATAATCAAGAGACATCAACCATGGTGGATGACTAGGCAACCAACTTTTTCTGGCCACTTCAAAGTCCTGAGAGAGAGGCAAAGCAACCAGGGCCAGAACTTTGATTCTCGACTCCTGCAAGAGGTGTTGCAGCTCCTGGGGATAAGGAAGACACAGCTCACCCTTCTTCACATAGTCGGAAGTCATGGTTGAATGATATGTAAAGATGGTAGAAGAGCACCTGAGGAAAGTAATTTTGATGCACCGCAGAGTCTGGACTAAGAGGCTACTGATCTTCCTCAGCATCAATCTACAAAACCACAGGCATGACGCCTGCCAGCAAGGTGTTCGGGAGAGAGCTACATTTGCCCCGTGACCTATTGCACAGGGCTTCCCGCAATAAAGAGCAGTTTATGACTGATTACATGGTGGACCTTACGGACCAGCTGCATGACATCCATAATTATGACCATCAATACTTGAAGGCAACCAATGACATGTAGAAGGCCTGGTACAACAGCCTGACCAATTTTGTGGGGTTCAAAGAAAGAAAACAAATCTGGCTTTAGACTGGCTGTCTTCTGGGTTCTTGCACTGTGTAGTCTGGTGAAAGTTTACCAACGTTTCAGAGATCCTTGCTGCCTCCGTCATCAGGGCAATGTGACTCATGGCTCTGGGAGTCAAATCAGGATTGAGTAGAAATTGTGCAGTCAGTGGGCTGGTCACTCACTACTCATAAACGCATACTTCATGACCAAGATACCTCTGAAAAGGAGGTGGCGTAAACCCACAACTGGGTTGTAGACCCAAGAAACAACATGGAAATAATTAATTGCAGCAGCATGCGTAATAAATCCATCTTATATTCCAAATAACCCACAACACTGTAATAATCATCGTATGCTCCAATATTTTCTCAAATATTTAATATTTTTAAAAGATTTAAATACACCTAAAATTGTAGTACTATACAAAACTGTGCTAAAGCTGCTGAAACCTCAGAATTTGTGACAGCGAATTACGATTGAATAAAAGCGAGGACTGGGAAGAAGACTGATACAGCTAACTGACGACCTTAAACAACGAAAGAAGATGAAGTTTCAGGAATTAAAACAAGAAGCTGAGAATAGGGAAAACTGGCGAGCTCTTTTTGGGCAGAGCAATGGACCTGTCGTCAGACAGAACACTCAATAATAATAATAATAAGCACTGACTTCACAGCATGATAACTGTGTCGTTTACGTGTATATAAAATATGTACAGCACCCTGATATACATGATAGTATATTCAAATTCTTACAGCTGGTAATTGTCTGCTTTGGCAAGGGCACAGTGTGCTGCTGTCAGAACAGTTCTGTCAGAGATAATGGACCCACAGCAAGGGTAAGTCATGCGACCTGTCTTCGCATCTGGAAAACAGAAAAAATACAGAATTCTGATCTTGCAGTATAACAGAATGTGTTTCAGACTAAAGTACTATACCTTTTACCAATACATTTTCGTAACCATTTTTCATGGTATTTTTGCCAGACGCAGAATTTTTAACATAAGATCAGATATACTTTAATACGGAGCTAATGTCTTCAAGAATACAAAAGGGGATGAAATGTTATTAGGTGATAGTAAATGTTTTTATCTCCTACAATGCTGGATCATTTGTGCTGCTAAGGCCCCTGTGGGCTGGTCCTCATGATCACGTGACCTCAAACACATCAATTTCTGTCTTCAAGGGTAAATGGAGAACTCATCCACCATACTGCAGCAGTCAATATACTACATGACATCTACGACGTTCACCTTAACTCTGGTTTGTATGATTGTTGTGAAACTTCTTCCTGCATCATCCTGACTGAAAGTAATTTCAAGTAATTTGTACAGTATATAATTATTCTTCAATGACTTCATCGCAGAGTAAAGCATTTTGCAGTTTTGTTTACGGAGTTATTCCTACAGTAAGCCATACTAGATACTTCTTGGTTCTTGTTCTTTAATTCCTTGAAAGGGGAGGATGGTTGATCAAAATGGTACATACGAAAACAGTATTTCAGCGAAAAATAAATAACCATAATGTATCATGTTATTGTAATAATAATTATATTTTATTTCTATTCAAAATTAAGAAATTCATCATGGTCAAAGGTGAACTGGGATAGCTCAGTCAGTATAGTGACTGGCTACAGGCTGGATAACTGGGCTTCGATCCCTGACGGGGGCAGAGGATTTTTCCTCTAGCCTCTGTGTCCAGGCTGGCTCTGGGGTCCACCCAGTCTCCTATCCAACGGGTCTGATTTAAATTTCTTTGTAAAACAAATGAGATACCTCAAGAAAATCTATTTGTTTTCAGGAGCACTGGAAGAAACAATTTTGACACAATATTTAAAGATTTGAAACCATTGAAAGTGCCTTTAAACGACAACCCATCTGCCCTTGCAGTTACAGGATGATCAAAAAGCGTGTTCCTGACTTTAGCAGTTACAAAATTATAATCTGTGACGAAAAGAGTCACACTAATTTTTTTTAAAGAAACTAGTATATTTTGGTGTATGATAGGAGTTTTGACATGTTGATATGTCAAGTGAATGATTAGACTGGCATAAAATATAAACTGTAAAATCATTGTGTTTAACATATGAATCTGATTGCAGTTTTTGCAGAGATACAGAATCAATAACTTCAAAATTTCTACATACACACTCAGATTCTCAAAACTTTTAATTTTACTATTGTTAAAAATACAAACACATGGCATACAATTACATATATTGGTAACATATGACTTGCTTACTGATGTATCCAACGCGTGCAACCCACGGATGTGATCCTAGACCACCATTTCCACCTTGTTTTATATTGTTGAATAACGGCTGCCCACACGCTATCTTCTTCTGTGATGAAGAAGATGCTTGAGAACTTATATGATGGTACGTAAAAGGATTGTTAGAACTTCCCTGGGGGCAGCATACCAAAACTTCATTTCCCCGGTAACCACAAGTCAGTGCTCCCAATCTACAAAAAACACAGAAAGATTAATGATTGCAGTGTTGCTAAGTATCCTGGATAGTCCAACATTAGTTGTCCAGTCATTTGGATTAACAAAACAGATATATTAAAACAATCACAAATGCAAGTATGACAGAATAAATAATGATGGGATTATCCAGGAAATAAAAATATCTTGCAAACATAAGAGGAGTCGAAAATCTATAGTAGGAAAAGTAATGCCGAAACACACGAGCGTTTTATATTAAGTATTGTATAATCCATAATAATGTAATAAAATAGGCTAAAAAATATCATTACAGCAGACTTAAAGCAAAGTAAAAGCAATAAGAAGCATAATGTAAAGGGAGACAGGAAAGATACATTTAGCTGAACACATGCCATCTCTTCCTGCAAGCAATAGAAATGTAAAGGATCCAGGAACAGATGCTAATGATGTCAACAATTTCTTTCTAACAAATAATTAAAGCTTAAATTTACATCAAGTGGTGACAGACAATCCTATTTAATTTTTAAGAGATGCATTTCCAATTAATGTTCTGGTATTAAAGTTATTCCAACCACTGAAACTGAGATAAAAAGTATAATACATTTCCCAAAATCAAAAACATCAGGTCACGATGAAATTTTGTTCAGTTTTTATTAGTCACCTATTAGCCCACATTTTTAATCGCTCACCAGACACAGGCATTTTCCCAGACCAGTGGTCCCCAATGCGGTGCCCACGGGTGCCATGGCGCCCGCCAAGAATTTGTTTGGGTGCCCATGTTGTTACGGTAAGAGGTTATACTGAATAATGAAGGCCGTTCAACCACGAACATCGTAAAATCAAAGCGCAGATCTCGACTTACTGACGCCCATCTTGACGATTGTTTGCGAACAACATCATCCTACACTCTCAAATTTGAAAAACTGGCCGATGAAATGCAGCGCCAAACATCACGCTAACTTCCCACTCGAGTAATAATAATTGTACTTATAAAACTACGTATTTTTGATTGCGTGGTTTCTTGTATCATAAAACGTCGTGTTGTTTTGCGTATTATTTGGTGTCCATATCTTATTTGTCCAGAGAAAAGAAAATTTGGCTTTGTTAATTGGTTGGTGCCCGCCACGATCTCATAAACTCTCAAATGTGCCCGTAGGCACAAAAAGGTTGGGGACCACTGTCCCAGACCATCTTAAAATCTCAGCAGTAAAACAACTGTACAAGAAACACAATAAAACTAGTGTGACAAACTACAGGGCAATTTCACCACGAACTACATTTTCTAAAGCATTTGAGAAAGTTATGTACAATAGGGTAAGTCAGCATACTAGTAACATGTTGGTCCCAGAACAATTTGGCTTCAGGAAAGGTGTATCTTAACTGGTAAATGATGCCCAATAAACTGTAACTGGGGGTGTGCTCGTGTTAACAGGATTAGCAATACATCTGCCTCTAGCTTCTCCAAGCTCAAAGCTTATATATCAAAATGTATAACTAGTGCAGTATTAACACAACTTGCCCTTGAACAAGAATCACACTCCATAAGCCAATCAGCGAGATAAACTCAATGAAGAACTCAATTTATAGCTTTACAACTTCCTTTTTTACAGCATTACTTCACTAAAAAATAAAGCTCAACACAAGCTCTTGCCAGAACTGTGCACAGTTAACATATTCATTAATGAGACTCGACATGACCGTGCTACATAACCTATGAATACAAGAAACCTGATATGTATTTAAAAACACTAACCATATTGAAATTAGAAGAATAATGCTCTTTCTCTCTTTCTACTGGTGCCCTTACCACCATCAAACTTTAATTTTGAGATAAAGTACAACATAATTAGTGCACATTTAATGAGAAAATTTTTGGAGACTACTCTCAAAGGCTTCCAACAGACAAAAAGTCTTAAAAGCTATTTAATGCTCTGTGAGGTGCGGAAAAGCAGGAAATCACAAGACTTCTATGAAGACTATGAGAGGCCAGTCAGGGAATCTGAGTAGTAGGGGAAAATATAGGTCAAGCCAGAGGTGCCAAGATATCTCATAAAACAGACACCAGAGATAAGCCACAGAATCACATGGAAATGAGTGTTTCTTACTTTTCAGATATTAGACAACTTTGTTCCATGAGATCTTGCAACAGTGCACAGCTTCCAATGGGTGTGCACACGGAACCAATTCCACACAAACTGTCATCTGATTTTTCATGAGTTAATGAAGGGGTTCCGTCAAAGTCACGATCTTCTTCATCTTCCACAAAAGCAACTGAAAAACATAGATTATTTGAGCTTAAATAACTGCCACTTCCTGATGACATGTGGCACATCGCCCTGATGACGGAGGCAGTATGACCTCTGAAACGTTGGGTAACATCGACCAGACTACACGGCGCAACAACCCAGAAGACGGAAATCTTCATACTCTGATGATGGAGGCAGTATGACCTCTGAAACGTTGGGTAACATCGACCAGACTACACGGCGCAACAACCCAGAAGACGGAAATCTTCATACTCTGATGATGGAGGCAGTATGACCTCTGAAACGTTGGTTAACATCGACCAGACTACACAGCACAACAACCCATAAGACGGAAATCTTCATACTCACCGCTGTGAGAACCTCAAGTCTTACAATATAGAAATAGTTGAATATATTCCTAACCTCAAAATTAGATTGCCCTCAGCAGTCAACTTCATGCTCTGGAAGATTTTCCTCTGCACGAGGAAACCCTGGTACACACTGAATAAAGGTTATGTGGGTCCAAAGTCAGTCTAAATGAGTGGCAAACAAAAAATTCCTTCTCCTACCAAGAATCACAACACAGCCGTCCAGCCTATAGCCTAGTCACTTTACTGACTAAGCTATTCCGGCTACACGGCATTTGTAGACCTAAAAAATGTCTAAAGACATAAAGTGACCACAACGTAGAGAACTATCACAATAAGGAACGTGTTCATCTATGTAGTTTTGTTAAAAGCAGCTATTAAATTAAAGAAATTAGTTGGCACTAGAGAGGTATCATGTAGACGGGATTAAATTAATATGTACAGTCTAAAGTCAGGGCTGGTGCAAGGATATTTACCACCCAAAGTTAAAAGAGCATCTTACAATTGATAGCATCTTAAAACCAAGTAAATACAGCAATTTCAGATTTAGTAAACATAATAAAGGAAAATAATGATACTGACTGTATTCAGTGATAGCCAAATTGAGGGCAGGATTCTCGGTCAGAAAACAGGCGGGGCAAATATACAGTATTGAGGAATTCAACATCAACAGACTGGGCGATGTAGATACTGAGTAAAAGTATCTGGTAAAAATGTTGAATAGGTTTGCAGTCCTAGAAAACTTTGAAGAGAATGCAGAGGACAGGGAAGGCTTGGAAAAATACATGGGAAAACATGAAAATTTCAGCTGAGGACAGGTTTGATGAAGAATGCTTTATCTTGGTAAGACGGAGGTTAGATTGCAATGGCCGCAAGCCCGCACTAAAATAAACAGGGAAAGATATGTCAGTGTAAGGCGCGAAACCAGCGGAACTTTGAGGAATAAGAAGAGGGAGTACCTCAAAGGTCAGATAGGGGAGCAAAAATAAAAACACCAGAGAGTTCCATAGAGGCAATAAGTGAATTTAAAAAGGGGTACAACTAGGACACATATTATCAAGGATGAGAATGCAGATCTGTTCGCAGAATCACATGCCACTGTAGGCAGATGGAAAGATTACTTTAGTAAGTTTCTAAACGTTTGCGTAGCTGATCACTTTAATGAGCCTGAAATGCATACAGCAGAGCCCTTCATCCTGGAACTGAGCCTTAATTAAGTTGAAATTTCCATTGCGAAATTAAATGGTTACAAATCTCCAGGCATCGAATCAATTCCGGCGGAACTGATCCATGCAGGTTGTAGGACACTGCACTCAGAGATACACGAGCTGATAGTCTCGATTTGGAACCAGGAAGTACTACCACAACAGTGGAAAGAATTAATTGTTGTCCCTATCCGTAAAACTGGGGACATGACTGAGTGCAGTGATTTCTGAGGTATCTCTTTTGTCAACGTCATGCAAAATTTGATGGAATATTCTTCTGGCACGGTTAGCTCCATCTATGATGATTACACTACACTTTCTTAGTCTGAAGCTGCTGCAAATTATCTGATCTTCAATGAATGTGGCACTGATGTCTCCTTTATGAAACAAATTCGGATTCCAAAGGTATGTCATACCAAAGGTTACATTTCTGACCTCTGTAAATAAAGTTTAGCCTACTTATATAGGTCAGAAACAATGCAAAATTATCTTATTAGTAGGCCTACTTACTGAAGGTTATTGGAACCTAACCTAACTTTATATTTATTTCTTGTTCTGTGAAGCGCCACATGTAGCGGATCTGCCATTTGAAATTTGAATAGCTATGTTAGATAAAGCAATTCATTCAACAGGTTAGTTGTATCCGTTTCCAGATTCATCTGAGTGAAGGCCATTGTGTAACTTCCGTTACTGACAGATACACTGAAAACCCACGGCAAAAGAGGAACTGCACCACATGTGTTAGATCATAATCAACTCTGTTTTCGTAACTAATTAAAAAATAACAAACTGTACTCCGTTTACATGCAATCTATGAGTTCATCATGATGTAACCATCTGTCGTTTGTTCCGATTAACATTTTATAAACAGATTTTACGCCCACCATTTTTAAATATTAATTTGGCGTCAATGTTCCAAGGATAAAGAATTTTCTGTACTCTTTCCGTGCATCTGTAGGCTATAGGCTATTAAAATACCAACCGGATGTGAGAATTAAGAGGGCACTGAACGATAATAATGCAAAGGTAGAATGTAACAGCATCAGGTGTTAATTAATGCACCCGAACAAGAAACCCTGAACAATTCACATACATGGATTTTAGTATATATTTTGTGGGTCGGTGCCTAACGTGTGGGGCGAGGCGGAGTAGAGCCCCCAAATGAGACGAGGTGGATTATATGCGTTCATTTGATTCAGTTGTTACAAAGAACGCGAAAAATGTACTTGCTACAGAACGATACATTTTGTGTAATAATTAAAATATTTCCAGTTTATGTGCAAACACATGTTAAAATCTCCCATAGGCTCATATTTGTCTCTTAATGCTTTCGGGGAACGTTGCTGGTTTTTAATTCATAATATAGAATGTTTGCTTTTAAAATTCCAAGATAAAACATCGATTATCACGGTTTGAGAACACGATGCAAAAATTAATGTCTTAAACTAAGAAACAGGAATTAACAAGAGAATGAATGGAACACATAAATAGGACCTTCAATTTCTAATCTTCGCCAAAAGGATGATGAATCAATGAGGGTGAAATGAAAGGGGCATATATAGTACATGGGAAAGATGAGAAGTAGAAAATTCTGGACGCAAAACCTGATGAGAATATATCCCTTGAGAGAACTAGACACACGCTGGATGATGATACGAACACTGGATTTAAATAAATGTGATTTTGGACTGAATTGGTTCAGAGATGGGTCCAGCCGAGTGACTACCAGCTTCTCAACAACAACAAAATAGTGCTCCTAGAAGTTTCTGTTGGTTAACGTAAAAGTTTCAAGTGACGTTCTCAATCGAGGAGAGGCATCACACTTTCGAGCTCTCTTTTACATAACGCATTCCCTTGTAGGACGTAAAAGAACTTGTAAATGCTTCCGGATACAGGAACTTTAATTATGTTATTATATTCATGCAACAAATATGAGTCCAAGGTCTCCTGGTCTGTTAGAATAGAAGTGGAACGTCAGCAGTGACAAGCAAACGTGCCGAGGTTAGGTTATGTTTAATATGGAAGCAGTCCAATGCAGAAGCCGTGCATCGCGACATTTTTTCATCTCTGCGCTGTAAAGTTTTTAAACCTTTTGCAAGAATTTCACGAGATAATTTTGTTATCCTTGCATTGTCGTGTCTCCATTTCCTGTCATCTATTTGTTTTAATTTTTATTTATTTATAATTTACTTAAAGAAGCTGTTAGTGCTTGAGACTACATCGCGTCGAATTTTTAATGAATATCGAATTGGGAAGGCTGTGGAATGAAGCTAACCTAAGATGCTATCCGCGGTATGTATGCCTATTATACAATCTAAAAACACCGTTTCCCGTTGCTAACACCAAGGTTATGTTCTGTGTGCATTTTGTAATATCCGCAATTTTTATCTACGTTCACAATTCTTGAACAAGTTTTCCTCGTGAAATGCTCAGACCCACCGTCACACCCAATCGACCCAAATATAAAAATTCTTGAAGATGGCTGTCTTCTGGGTTGTAGTGCCGAAAAGTGTGGTACAAATTTGTGGATGTTTCGAAGGTACTTTCTGCTTCCATCGTCAGGGCGACGAGTGAGCTGATTGAGGTAGCAAGTATCTATATAATGTATGTGAACGTGTACCAGACTTAACAGCGTTACAGCCCAGAAGACAGTCGTCTTCATACTTGCAACTGTGAGGACCTCAAATCCTACACAAGAATATTTGCCCACTTCCGGTCTAGTTCCTTGACGGAGTCAAAGAAATTAATTGTATCCAGACAATATACTATTTCCATAAGAAATTTTCCCATGATCGCGAACCCAGCGTTTATGTATATTAAAGTGTGGTAATAGTACATAGTATAAATATTCTAAGCCTTACCTGTTGATGAGGAACATAACGCCATAATGGACAACAACGACACTAGAATTAGACTTCTTGAAAGCACCGCCATCTAATCACGATGTTCCACGAGAGACGCTGTGGTTAACAAATGGCCACACCTCCTATCATGAACGTACTGACCCCGGCACATCACCCTGACAGCTGGTTTTGTCATGTTTGCTGCGGAAGTTGCCTGAACAATGCAGGATACGCATAGAATTAGGAACCTTGTGGAGTACAATCATAAATCAGAGCCCTAAATATCAGAGTTAAAACCAGTTTCATTTCTACTGCATTTAAATGATTTTAGGATTCAGTTTACGTAATCGGCAGAATCAATTGCTTCATCATGAAAGATACGTCGAATTAAGGTCTATTTATATAGGAACGTAAAGATAACGACACGAGCCCTTGCCGATTTTTCAGAAAATATTATTCAACGTTTTTAAATGGAACTGTTTAGGAAAAATATCGTTGGAGACGTAAGTTGGGCGAGACTCGTTCGTGGAACGGACGAGCTAGGAGTCAATATAAACAGTTGCGGTTTTCGTCTGTCCATCACGGTGTAAAAACACGGCGAGGTACGGTGGATGACCTCAGAATGGTCCTTGTGAAGTATTCTACCAACGAAATGACGGTAGTTGGATACTCGCTGGCGTCTATGCCACAGAGCCAGTGAACCTTTCCCATTCGGCCTCTTTCATGGTCCAGTTCGTAGGCGTCGTCTTCGAGTCGGAATATTGCAACGTAAACCTTAACAGTTACTTCCGTGAAGATTGGAGAGGTCAGACAATTCGATCAGCATGCATGATCTTTGGCTGTAAAATGCTACATCCAGAGCATAAGAGGTTGCACTTAGTTAATACAAATGTTTGTGTAGTACAATGTTTTTAATAACGCTGTCTGCAACAAATGTATCTCTTATCATCAGTGTGGTATGAGACACCAAATGCGTTTTGCATTAAAATCCCCGACTGTGACAACTGGGAAGAGTAACAGAGACATAATGTGTTAAAATAGCTTTAATATTAGAATGCCAAATGGTAAACAGATGTTCTACATGGTATTGATTTACTTATTCCATGGCGCAAAGCCGAGCCTTGACTTCCTCCCATGTGCGATGTTTCTTTGTCTTTGAAGTGTGCATCTAAGAGTAGTGAGTGACCAGCCCACGGCCTCTGCACAATTTCTACTCATTCCCGATTTGACTCCCAGAGCCATCTAGTAGAGAATCACGAGAGACTTGAGTGAGAAATGGCCGCTGAATTTTGCTTACGAAACATCTCGTTCATGACCGCAAGGTTCTTTTACATGCCGTAAATCTACGACATGAGACCATAGGCCCCACTTCCCCTCCGAGGGAAGTCGTGCTACGGATTTTTATCACCCTTAAAAATCCATAGACCTCGGCCAGGTTTGAACCCGCGAGTTGTAGATGCTATAGTTACATGAATGCAATGATATACGAACATCGATTTTCAATGTAATATGGATCTCCATTTAATTTCATGTGAAAATAAAGACCTCGCCATTGGCCACCAACATCGACACGGTCATAGTGGTAAACCTGAAAACCATTAATGTTAAATGTATAGGCGTGATGCAGTGTTTTTCTTCCAGACATTAAACCGCTGGGTTTTGATGGTGAATGACAACATATATACCAGAAAACTCCACAGAGAGACTGTTAACATTCCACTGCTGCTAGTCTAGAGAGATCCGTGAGAAAAGATGGGCTATGGCAATTCTAATGGTGGCCGTTACTTTGTTGTTCTGCCTCCCATGATGGAGATGTCTGGTGGCTTACTCCTTCATGTGGTGAGTCCAAACTCTCAGGTGGAGAGCAAACTTTTGTAATTTTGGGTAGCAGTTTTGGAGGTGATGTTGTCTCGTACCTTGTATCAGATGCAAATATGAGTTTGCGAGGTAGGGACTTCCAGCGTGAGCAACAGCGGAAAGCGAGATTGGTTTCTTGTCCTCTCTCGTAAGGAGTCAGCAGGCGTTACACACAAAATGACCTGAGTAACCCTGATGTTGCTTTCTCAGAAATGCCATCAAGGAAGTGAGTCCTAACCATCTGGAACAAGAATTCAGAGCCGCATGTCTTTCCACTTTTATAGAACAGGATTCCAGGTCTTCAACAGCACGTCTTCATCAATACTTTCACCAATAACATTCCTTTGCTGAGACAGGTTACATTTTTAACTTTACCAGCAAAAGCATCCAGATTCTACTGTACATAAAAAGGGGTTTGGATTACAGAAGGTTTTCCCCATTCCAATGAGTTCAAGACTCAAGTAATTTTTACTGCTCGTACCATAGGCCATCTACAGATTTTGGAATAATTTTCTCTTAGTGTGAAGGAATAAAGTGTGAATTAGACACGATGAAAAAATCCCCCTCTCTGGATCTGTTGGCAACAGCCAGCCACTGTGTAGCCAAACGAGAACATACACCAGAATCTTCTGCTCTGCATTGGCACACAGACTTCCAACATGACCCAACCAAAGAAAATCTTTCAGAAGAGATACTCTTCCAGACATCATCGACAGTCAGAAACCTAACAGCAAGCATTACACCTCCTTTACATCCCATATTTGGAGGTGGACTGACCTACCTCAACAGGAATTAGGTTCATAAATGAAGTGGCCATAAAGTTAATAAATAGTAAATTAAACTTACAAAAAGTATGGCTTCTTGGTCATGAGACTGTGTAGTCCAGAAGGCAGTAACCTACATTTCGACGGCAAATATCACCACCACCTACACGAAATAAGTGAAATGACTCAAGAAATAAATGTAGACATCAATTAGGTCTTTAAGTAAAGTGGTCCTTTAAACTGAATTAAACTTAAACATGGTAATACCCAGACAACTGCCATATTCTTACTGCAGTTTTGTCAGAAACTTTTAAAAGGACTCAGGACACAAATCATTTCTGATCTTAAGAATATATTTTTTTTTAATTTATTTAATGATGATGTCAGCAGTTCAGATGACACAGAAGCCATTAAATGATCCAAACGAAATTAAAATCAGCATGGCCAAACAAAATCTGCGTAGGTCTACTGAACTGGTTAGACTAAAATCGGTCACTCTGGGTTTTGTTACTGATGGACGTAACGTTAATGTTGGGAGCTCAACCACAAATGAACAAAACCCTGAACGGAGAATTCAACTATGGAAGGGCAACAGTAATGAAGTCCTTTTGCTCTGAAGGCTGAAGTTTAATGTATAACTTTCAGATATAAGATGAAATTACATACGACTACACATTTTTAATGTCCTTTCACTAGTCATCCTGTAATTAACTAAAAAACAAAGTTTCAAAACACCAACTGCAATTTAAATGAAACACATGAATTAAGTCACTTATGTGATTCATTTTACAAGCCGTGTAAAACAAGTAAATTATTCTTCATTACAAAGACTGTACTTAGCAAAAGAATATACAATCTTCACTCTTACACAAACCGTGAAGCTAAGGCTATAAGTTTAGTATAATCAGCACCTTTAACCACATTCTTCTCTTTCAGTATGGTTCGGAGAACCTGAGGAATTGGAACGTGAATCCTAGTCCCAAGCGGAGTTCCATTATCATCAACGAGCACCACATTATTGCTGTCAAATTTAGGACTTAATGCCGGCTGATTCTGCTTAACACCAACAATGATTGCTTTCTTTTTCTCACCCTTTATGGCAAGCAAGACCTTGTCGCCTGTGAAAGAAATATACTGAAGTCAATTACTATTAAATCAAGTCTTGATTACAATGCTGGTCATTATTTATTCTTTATTAGGTCATAATAGAGAATGTTATGAGGATGATAACAACTGACTGAAAAGTAGAAATGAACAATAACAAGTCTAAAAAGATCATAAAATACGAGGCGCGTCCCTGGGATTGGAACCACTGTGTGACCACCATCTCCGCCTCTCTGTCATTCTCAAAACGCTGACGCTGACGCTGACCGGACAGGAATTTCTTGAGGTGTAGGAAAAGATGGAAATCACTGGGAGCGAGGTCCGGGCTGTAGGGTGAATGATTAAACACCTCCCAGCTGAACTTCTGCAGGAGACTTGCTGTCCGTCGAGCCGTGTGCGGCTTAGCGTTATCACTGACCGCACTTCACAGTCGGCGGGGGCTGGAATAAGAACCTCCATCTTCAACAGCTGCAACGATGCTACTGTGAGAACGCGGGAGGTGCCGTTAGTGCATGCGCCATGCTACGTCATTGCTCTATCACGTACGCACAGTCGCTTCGCGCAATATAAGGTTTGCTAGCTGTGGGACGAGTGGGAAACTTACTTTGAGGACGCGCCTCGTATGTACGATTGCTGTAATACAGACAGCCTATAGAATAAAAGTGTAAAAATGATTAAAGACAAAAATGTGATGAAATGGCATCCTATACTTGATCACATAAATTTCTCAAATTGCTGAAAAGTGTGGCAGCATCACATGATGGTAACTTATAAATTTACACATATCTTAAGAATGACACCTAACATCATCTTAAAATCATGTGGGGGTAAAAATACTTGTTCTTCAAGCACCTGGCTCATATTTCATCTCTCGACGCACACCACTTAGATATTTTTAACACAACCTCTGCACTGCGTTAACAAAACCTTGTAAACAAAAATAATACATTCCAAGAAGATTTACTGAGAGACAGTCTTTGTTATTCAAATCAAAGCTTCTTATTTCCTAATTATGGGAGTTACTCTTATTGCTTCACTGAATGTTGGTTTATTTAATAACGTAACTGCAAAATCAGGCACAACATGGATTAGTTGTTGAAACCGTAACATAAATTTCTGATGTAAGACTTGAGGTTCTCACAGCTTCTTATCCTTGTTGTGTCAGCAGCACTGAACACTGTTCCATATGCATTATTAATGTGTTAAAGGTTTGGTATGGAATCTCCCACACCGCATTGGCACCGTACTGGAAATACCAATGCCAGAGCAACCAGAGATTAAGACGATTTTTCCAGACTGTTCCCCAGATGACGATGTAATGAAACAGGTGAAGCAATAATTTGTGCACATCAGCCGCCTAATCCACGCTGCAGACAGCTGTTACGCTTGTCTCGTAGCAAGAGGAAGAGAAACTACTGAGGATAGTGAATCACGAATTAGGATGTGCGTTGCGGTCTTCTGGAATATTTATGGTGTCGCTCATGCCTGATTGCCTCAAATCGCTAATGAGTGAGTTATGGTTTTGTGGCTGTGACGTTGCGAACAAGACTACTAGTACAATGGCATCATAATCCAAAAGATTATAATATGATTCATTCTCTTTCAACTTATAGGTCATTTTACTTGAAAGAAGCATGTTAGTTACAATACAGTGTAACGAAAACCAATTTATTCTACGCTTGTCCTCAAATTTCATGACTACAATTTAATGTGCAACTTCAGCTTTAACGCTTAGTCACACAGTGTGTTAAACATGTTTCAATACTTCAGCAGGCACTGCAGTTGCCATCTTCAGGGTGAAATCCGTGACAACCAACCAACCAACCGAAAGCTAACTAAGGACAGAGTACTGCGCAATGCATAAGACAACATCCCGTGCTCTGTTAAACCTTTCCTGCATACAAAACACGCAGCTGGAATTGGAAAAAAGTGCCTTATAAACTATAACCACTTACACTGCCAGTTTGTTGTTTTGCTGAAGTGCTGACATTCAGACAAAGGGCCGAGCTACTGGTGGAAAGGGCTCCCACCAATTTGCCCTTTGTCCTCTGTGAAAATAACTTTGGTTGGATTGATGTTTAGGAACACAGAATGGTTGGGATTGTTTTTTGCATTAGAGTTCTGTGATTGGTGGGGGGTGGAATCATGTGGTAACATGTACAATGGCCAAATAAGTTGCCTCATCTCCACTAGAATTTTGGAACGTACTACAGACAGCTGACCGGAGAACCAATGATTAGGGGTATCCAAACATTCCACACAGACCAAACAGCGTATCAACTATCGACAGAAAATGCCGAAGTCCTAGCTAACACCTGGACATACCAGTCTGAAGTCATCAGGGAAGCAATCAAAATAACAGAGCAGCATCAGAAATTCAATTGTGGTTTACGCAGACTAAGAAAAGCTTGGCTTCATCTGTTTTCCTCTGAGCCTTCTACTCAACTCCCCACTGAATGCCCGCTGACTGTCGTCCCACATTCGTTCATCTTAAATCCACCACAGCCACCTCACTCTTTTACTTTATAATTTTATCTAAATTATTTCTGAACCACCTTTCCTATTTCACTCTTTCTTTTAAACTATTTTGTTCCAAATCACCTTTCTCTTCATAAGCACGCAAGGTCTAATTCAATTTTACAAATTTTCTTACTATAAGGACAAATTTGTTTATATATTTCTTCAAATTAAAATCAAAATTGCTTAATTTTTATTCAAATTAACTTATTTGGTTCATCGTCTAGAATTTAAAACAATGAATATATCTGAAAATTTCAAAGTATCGCAATGTGAGATATGAAGTTTTCATAGCAGTGAGGATAACAGCAATGAGGCTCTTCTGGGTTTTGGCACCATAAACACTCGTAGGTAAATGCCAACATTTTGGAGAAACACTGGTATCTATCGTTGCTGGGAAAAATGCAGGTGGATTAATTGGTATTTACTGTTGCTGGGAAAAATGCAGGTGGATTAATTACAGTTTTTAACTATATCAGATTTATCAGTGTGAACATTTTGAGATTATAACCTCAAAATATTCATACTGTCGTCACATTTGTAATTGTTTACTTCAAGCTATATTTGATAGATATTCTGAAAGTACATACCAATTGTTCCAACGCCCTTTTTGTTGTAGACATGAATGCATTTAGGTGGCTTTCCCTCAGCCATTGCACGTTTTCCTATCTCACTGTTATCTACAACTCGTAACCGAGTTAGTTTGATGATATGACTGTAAGCAGGAGACGTGTGAAAACCATGCCCCACACACATCAGCTTTGGTAATTTTCTCCACATACTTAAAGCCATGTCATTTCATCACAAGCCTAAAATAAAAGTAAAATATGTTACATTTATAACGTCGTGTTCCTTACCACATCGACTACAAGGTAGGCCACTGGCTTACTCCAACTCAGAAGAAATCCTGCCTCTTGTGTTAAGATCTCCTACATCATTACCCTGCTTGGGTCCGTTCACAAAGATATCTTTTGTTCCTACAATTTCTTTGAAGATAAATATTTCTAGTTCACTTTATATTGTCATGTTACATATGGTTAAAAAAGTTATAACCAGAAAAAAGTTCTGCTGATAAACTGAAACTATGTGACTGCTGCCCATGACAGAAGCAGTGTCTGAGGCAACGAATGTTCTATGCACGATTCTACTACTGAGGCCGCTGTGACTACTGCTGTAGGGACCACACAATTTGTCTGCTGGAGCAGTAAATTACATTTTGTGATCAGTGCAATCAACTTGCATTCAACAGAAAGTAGTAAAATTCATTTAAAATGCGGAAATGAAGCTGATGAAGGAAGTATTTACTTTAAAGACAAATTAGATATAGCCGGAGCATCAGGTACGTGGCCTAGGACATTCGAGATTTGCCTCAGTCCTTGCAGGAGAGTGCCGAAAGAAGCCGCTTCCCTTTCTTACCATGTCCTTAATAACGTAACACCAATGGTCATTCGTTCTCATAATTCTAAACTATAAATCCGCCGCAAATAATAAAGCACTCTTTAATAGCCAAGAAAAATATGAATTATGGAATGATTGGTTAAGTCGGACACAAATGTTCGGAATCAAAGGCAATAAACACACTTTCGGTTTTAAAACTATACACAAATCAACAAAACACTACACCACATGGAATTATCATCTGCTAGTAGGATCTAAAGAAGTAAAAACAATTACAAATACCATTCCATAAAACAGCTGATACCAACATACGAATTCCCACACTTCAAACTTGCTTTTCTACATAACCAACGGCAACGAAATACAAACGTGTTTTAAACATAGTCGTATTTTCTGTGGTGACAGACGAGGCAGTATACGTTTATGTTATGTGAGACGATTTTCCCACACTATGGGTAATTTACAGCTATTTGTTGGCTATGCCCATACACCCTGTTACCCATACAAAAACTGCACAATCACAGACGAAAATCTCAGTACCGGAATAAAAAAACTGTGTTAACTCTGAATTTGGCTAAATCAACTTATGATAGTAAAATTACTGCTAGGAATCGTTTCTTATAAGAATAAGCTACTACTAAGAGTGAAATGAAAAGTAAAGATGGCTGTCTTCTGGGTTGTTGCACCATGAAGTCTGGTACAAGTTTACCGACGTTTCACAGGTCCTTGCTGATTCCATCATCGCCCTGATGACTCACCGCCGTGAAAACCTCAAATCCTACACGAAATTAAAAGTATCGGGCAGCAAATCAGAGCCATATTTACGGAGTTGGTAGCGTTTTAAAGTCAGAGATATTTTTAAGTTAACATGAGTCCATCATCTTACAGTATGCTCTACACTGCAACGATCACTTACCAGCCATGATCGATATTATCTGTCAAACACCCTTTCAAAACCAAACTGGCCGCCCTACTTAACGTGAAATAATAACTGTGCGTTCTGGAGTTCCAACCCACGTGCATATTGTGGATGAGACAACTTGCGCTTTTCATTGATTAATTGAGTTTAATATCCCGGTGCATTATTCAGCCAGTTTGCAACCCTTCCGTCTGTGTATCGATTTCGTTTATTTTGGCGCTTAAACTGCTTGTAAACATTGCTGATCGTTACACTTTTGTATTTATCAAAATGTTCATATTTAAAATCTAAATAATTTACCATCATGTCTTTAAAAAGACAACTTGAATAGTTTGCTGTTTTCCTGCAGCTTATAAGTTGTAATGCAGAATATTGCTTTGGCAAAGTTAAATAAGGTGAACAGTCATTTAAACTTGCATTTGTTAATTCGGTTTGTTTTGACTGTTGAATTTATTTAGATATGAATGGCTTTAAATCAACATCAACATTTATTATCTAAGCGTGATCATCATTCTTCATAAACAGCTGATATTTCATAGGTTGAACTTTTAGTGTAGTTTAAGGTTAGGTTGTGCCACATGACATGCGTACACGAGGCCTTGTTTTTGATACAAAGGTTAGTTGAATTTCTTTAACAGTAATCAGAGTTTGTGCACTGCCGCAATAGTATTGAGCTGTAGGCAGTAAGACTTTAGATACAAGTCAGTGCCATTAGTGAAGCTCAAAAGATGTACATTCAGTAAAAACAAATTTATATATTTTTTTAAAGTATAGAATATGGCGTGAGTTTTGCACACTGTCATGCCATTTATAATATGAGGTTAGTAATCATCTAAGTAATATAGAAAATTCAAAATAACTCCATGCTTGGGCTATCAGTAAGAGGGGAAAGGAAGATATAAGGGCAAAAAGGGAGCAAGACAGGAATTTGCCTGAGCATGTAAACTGTAAACAAATTTTGCCCCCTTTTAATTTGATACAATCAGTGGCATTTTGATACACTGACTTACACACTACACAGCATTTTGTAAAGAAAGGAACTATAAAACAAAACAATACAGGCACATGCCTTCAATAATTTTACATCAAATAGTTTTCAATGAAGGGCTGGGTGTTCTGTCTGCCTCCCTTCAATGTGTGTATTTGTAACGGTCATCCGAAGTCAGAGTTATCTTGTACCCACCGTATAGGGTCCATTTAATAACACTGGTGGTAGCTCAAAGTATATAGTGTTGAATGATTAATGAGAAATGAATTAGGATCTGGAAGGAAGTAGTCATGGGCTAAAAAAGTACAATCTCAGAATTTGCTTGGAGGGTCTGAGGTAACCACAAAAAACCTGAGACAAGACAGCCAGTCTCTGCATCTTCCAAATGTGAAGCAGCAGTGCTACCACTCAGCTATGACATTCAGTATCTGACTAGTAGCATTTGTGGATATAAAAGCCTGTTTTTGTGAAGTTGGTAACCAATGGGGTGGGGGATATAGTATCAGAGGTTTCTGTCTACCACTCTAGAATCCTTTGTCTTCACTGCAACATAACTCTGACAATTTAACTTAGATGTCACTATTTTTGGATAAAAGTGAAAATTTGTGGCCAAAGACTTTATTGATATATTGCATAATGACATCCTGCTGTTAATGAATAACGTTTCTGATAACCAGTATTTTATGTTTCACAAATTTTTATAACCTAACCTAGGCTACCACCTAATTCTGCTTTTTGTCATTTGTCAATATTCCATATTTGAGTTGCATTCACGAACACAAATAATTTTGGTGAACTCAGTGGGACCTTAGCAGTCACTGAATTTTGGTCCTTTTTTCTCATTATGTGCTATATTCCTAAATTGTTGGCCTTACCACTTCCTTGCGGCTGTGCCGTGTTAATGCATCATGAGAACGTAGTTGCCTCTGGTACACGTCATGTTACTCATTCTGAACTAGAGTTACTACCATTTAAGAAAGCTGTAATGGACAGAGCCCAAGAAATATATTTTCTGAAATGAGGGGAAAATTGTGGCTGATGGCTATGTTGTGTAAATTTATTTTAATTAAATGTAGAACAACTTAAGTGCCTGACTACTTAAGCCAGAGTTTTTCATCACAAGATGTTGGTAATGCTTGGGTAATAAAGGTTGTTCTCTGCTGCTTAACCATTGCCCAGTGCAATTTAGAAATTGTTTCAATTTCAGATTGCTAAGCTGCGAGTATAATGGCTAAGATGGTCGTCTTCAGGCCAGCCGGTTTCTCCAGCGATGAAGATGAAGAAGGACTTTCGTTTCCTGATCCAGTCAAACATCCTGGAACCAGGGAAGAGATTCAAACCCCAGTTAGGTTACAAACACCTGTCAATGACAAAGACTTGCTTCGTATAGCAGCACTGGACGGTAATATACAAGTTCTGATGTCGTTAATTGAAGAGAAACATTTGCCTGTTGATGTTTATATACATGGATGGACACCTCTAATGTTTGCTGCTTCAAATTGTCAGTATGACGCAATAGAATTCTTGATGAAAAAAGGGGCAAACCCAAATTCCCACCAGCAAGGCTACAGCGTATTGATGAGCGCATGCGCCTGTATGAGACAGACTCAGGACGTACAACTGAAGTGCATTAAACTTCTATTGGATTCTGGGGCCAACGTAAATATGAGGCAACACAATGGCATGACACCATTAATGATAGCATGCAAACAAGGAAGCGAGAAAATTGTGGAAGAACTGATAAAGAGAAATGCAGACATCAATGCTCAAGATGTCTTGGGTTATACACCACTGATATGGAGTGTTCGTCACAGTGAGTGTGTAGAGATGAAAATAATACTACTACTCTTGAATGCCGGAGCAGATGCGACCATTAAATGTTTTAGAGGTCTGACGGCACACGTTCATGCCTTGGATTTGGGACACGATCATATTGCGGCTCAGATCCCTACTGGTGAAACTGATGTTCCAGCATCCTTCAAGACGAAGCAAGCTCTTACAGAACTTGATTCATGGGAATACCTGAGAGATAATCTGTGCGGTATTAACGGGAAGAAATGGATTTTATGGCAAGATGCAGCCCGCAGTTTGAATCACCTGGGGATGTTTCATAGGTATGGCCATAGTTTCAAGGAAAGTGAAATGGACATTGTAAAATTCTTGACGCTCACTGAAGATGAATTAGAGGCTCTTTCTGTTATTCCTGTCCACAGGAAACGTTTTCTTGACATGACACGTAAACTACATCTAAAGCGATGGAGAGAAAAGTCCCTTGATATGAGAACGATTAAAAACATGCAGAATTCATGCAACATGGTAGATGAAATAAAGTTATTTGCCAATATAGCACGACAGATTACTATGGTACGTGCGTCCATTGCATATATCAGAATACATATGACACCCAGCTATGAAAGTGAGTCAGATTTCAAAGTTGAGGACCTGAATTTAAAGATCGAATCTACACTCATCAAAACTAAGGCTCTTCATAAGGAATTACAATCTTACATGCATTACATTTCCTCTAAGTTCAGTGATCACAAGTATCCTCCTGAATGGATTGGACCCGACAAAAGCGAAAATAAGTTATATCGTCCGTTCATCGTGATTGGTGTAGCAGTGAGTGTTATTGGAATCATCTTGTGGAAGACACGTACTTATCTCCCATTTCACACAAATGTTTCTGAGCTATAACAAGGAGAGATTTGAAAATACGTGTATTTCTTGACTTTTATATTTTAGAATGAAGAAAGAGTTGCGTAATTTATGAATTTCTGAGAAAATAAATTGTCGCAGATGAGGTTGTTGTGTTCATGGTTAATATTACACATCCTGAGGTGAAGAAATCCGTACTTAACAAAAGCCACTTTCCCAGTATACCAAGTTAAATACAAACTCATCATTGGTCTCCCTTAACTTACCCTTCGCAAGTGGATGAGTGTATTTCTGGAGCCCTTCATGGGAATGCCCATTATTTCCGTCCAGTGATAAGGTGGCAGTCATTGGAGGTGACCTACAACTTAATGTGGACTTCATAGTAGGGAACCTGGTATTCAAACCCAGGACATTTGGACATGAGTCTGGTATCTTGCCCTGAGATCACCATTAACATACAACTAACAAACTAACTGGCTTAGGGAACCCGAAGGTTCGTCGCCAAATTAACCAAAGCCCACCACCAGTCCATCTCCTGCGCTGGCAAAATCCAGTCACCACCATTAACGTACATTCTTAACTAATCTATTGGTCCTGTGACAGAGACTAGCTCTTTCTAAGGGACCCAACAGAGTAGGCACCTCTCACCTGAATACGGAGACAGAACCAGCCTCCGAAACGTCGTGAATTTTAAAAACATGATGGAAAAGGTCCTGACAACATATAATTTTAAGTGTAAACTACCGTCGTCAAAACCCTTTAGAATTGAATTAATCTATTGATGTGACTGAACATTGAACGCATTTGCATTACTCACACTTTACATAATAAAAGGAATGGGTGCTAAGAAGTGTGTATTTGTATAATTACAATGAATATGGCCATCTCATGGGTTGCGGTGCTGTGTAACCAGCATTTCAGAAGTCCTTGCTGCCTCCATCATCAGGGTGATGGATGGTCCAATGGTTATACTCTGTAATTTCTTCACCATTCTGCAAGTTCCTGGCCCAGTTGAAGATCAATCAGTACCTGATCATCCGTCTAACCTAAATTTGACAAACATGTACAAAGCCGACCATGCAGTAGTTAACTTGTAAATATTAATTTATTATTTTTAGGCAGGAACATATCTTGAACTGTGGAAGCATATTTCATATGCTCTTGTACATTAAAAATGTGTTCAATACATTATGGTAGTAGTCTGAAGTAAGAAATAAAGCCTATGACAAGAAGTCTGTTTTCAGAAGTCTTTTTGAGTGCTGTTAAGTGCAATAATGATAAATAAAAGCAATATTTAATTATTTTCAGTGGCACAAGTACTTTTAATTCCATTCTGCACTAGCATAAATATATACCTGCCAACATGGCATTATCATCAGTGATCGCTACAATATGGAAAATATCCAATTATGTAATAGCTGCCAAATAACCTTTCATTAGTTTCTGATATGACTGAATAACGCACAGGAAAGTAACTATAAATGTTTAACACGCTTATGCAGTGACCAGTCATGTAGGTGTGGTGGGGGCAAAGCAGCTATTTATCTACAGAAAATTAGAATGTCTGCAGTTATGGCAACCCTTGGGTTTTGGCTGTGCTTTGAACACGGTGAGTCCACCCACAGTCAAGTACCATTCACGGAGTATACGGGTGAGATTGCTGACAGCTGTATGCAGTGCAGCTAAGGTTTCAAAATTTTAGAAACATACTAGTGAGCATGAAAACATCAGTTCTTAGTATACTACCTACACAGGTTTTATATACATATCGGTTTAAAACGTCCGTCGATGTCCTCCAATTTCTATTCTTCTTTCTCAATCCATTGTCTATTTCTATCTGGCTTATTCTTCTTGGGGCGTTTAGCAATTGTTTATTTTTTACGAGTGCCAAGGAGTTGCCTGACGCCTCAACCCCCAACCTGGAGGAGCAGGGTATCTTTCTTAGTCTGGCACCTGGCTTTCGGACACCCTACCAGTAGCTACGCTACCATCAGCATAGCCCTCAGGTTCATTGGTGCACACAAGCTCTTCCACCCGCCCAAAGAGGGCCTCTTCAAGGTTAAGATACCATCTGGAGATTAATCTTCCTTTCTGGTGCATATATCCCCAAGTATATTCCAAAGCCTAGTGAAGTGATAAAAATCTTGTACAATATTTATCAGTGCCATGTCTCATGGTGATGACAGTAGTTTTCCATCAGCTTCTCTGCCAATATCTTTCCTTTTGTTGTCAATATCACAACTTCTTTTACTTTCCCTCAATATTCTTATCTTCCTTCCCTGATTTTCTCAATACAGTGTAACCATAAAGTTAAGTAACAGCAATTTGTCTGTCAAATGAGTTGTTTGGCGTGAAATGCAACACAGACAAAACTTATGACTTTTCTTTTTTTAGAACTGCCCTGTAATTATACCCCACAACTAACCAAATTCAATAAATTATGTTCATTTTTTACTTAATTAATTTCTACTCTCTGCATTTGTTGATCCTATACTAAAAATTAATGGTCAATAGTGGCTCTCCTCAATTGTCACATACAGGTAGCCCTCGATTTATGCCGGGGATACGTTCCTGGACGAACCGGCATAAATTGAAACTCTTTTATGATGTAAATCAATGGGAAGTCAATGACATGCGTTCCCAGCACCCAAACATGGACGAGTAATATAATGGTATTACATATAAAGCTCTGAAATAACGTAAGACGCCGACCTATAGAGAATCGCATAGTAAAAATAACCCCGGTACCTCCGCAGAGATTAAATTAGTCCTTTGAAAGTTTAAAGCGCCAGGAATGAAACTGCATGAGAGCAAACTCGCATATGCAAAAGTTTGCATTTCACAAACAGCTTTAACCAATTCATCGATCTGATTGGAGAAAATTCGCGTTTACAAAATATACTTAATTGCAGAGATGCCTGTATTTATAATTTTTATTCAAACTCAGCGATGTAAGAATTACGATTTAGTATAAGAATCAGTACGAAATACATTGTAAAAAGTTAGAAATAACAGTATTTTTTTTCTTCACTTTTTGACTTTCTGGTTTCAAAATCGGCGCAAATTGAACCAGCGCAAATCGAGGGCTACCTACTACACACTCACTATTTGTTCAAAATTTTACATTAACATATTCAAATATGAATTCCTGCCATTTTTAAACTTGCACGAATTTCTTTCATAAATTCAGTGTTAACTCTCAGTAACACAAATATGTTGCTTCATAGAACATACACAAATGGAATTAAAATTATTGCAATGTAAATGGTACTATTAAATAATTTTAATGATCTGCTGTTTCATTCTGGGGCCAATTTTTATATTTCCAGATGTTGAACTGCCTACAACAAATATTCACCATCATATTTTTTCCAAACGTAAACTCTCATTATAACGTACCTCTGCTTTATTAAGTCAACTACTATTTCAGATACGAATCGCAAGCAAGGAATTTTAATGTCTGATGCAATATCTATTTTCACATACAGTACATTACCTGATACAGATATATGAGTATACTTTTGTGTATCGAAATGATACAGATATATATATATGTACACTGATCAAATACAAATTAACATATGAGATCTGAAAGTACTGTTAAAAAACACGAAAATAAATCTCCATTTCTTCTCTTCAGAACATCTCATCATATAACCTGTGCCTAGTAAAAATAGTTTAACTTTATTACGACTGTCTGTTCACAGAACAACCAGCATGAATCCAATCCTTGTAATCTGTTTACTCGTAAGGGCATATGATTCTATGCTGGGAATGTGTTACTCCTTTAACACCTCTCACATAATTCTAAATAACAATTTTCTCGCTTTCCCATGCGAACTTTAAATATGGGTTCCGATGAACATCTTTTAAAAAATTATAGTTACATTCTACAGATATGTAATATAATGCCTACAAACAAACTGAGAAGCATGTAAGACACTTAGGACTACAAAATGTCAAATATATTTAAATAAATTAAAATATGCCTGGCCACAACTTATTATTTTCCCAATCAAAAGAAAAATAAACTAGTCCAGTAACTGATATTCAAAATTTTAAGTCCAAGTAAGGAATTTTGAAACAGCATTATTAACCTACAATAGCACCCAATTTTAAGAAAAGAGAACGCCATCAAGAACCAATGATTCTGATGTACAAAGTTTCATCTTATATACAGAATGCACCTATTCGTATTTGACTGAGAAGCCGTGACAGCATGGGGGGGCGACCAGGCCCCGACCTTCCACATCTGTGCACAGGTGGTAGTCGGTGATATGCTTTCATCATAATGATGGTGATCTTGGTTTTGGCACCATATAGACTGGTTCGTGCCGCCACGGTGGTCTAGCGGTCAGAACGCTGGGCTTGTAATCCTGGGATCCCGGGTTCAATTCCCGCTGGTGCCCGGATTTATAACTTCTGTTGGGCTAGGCCGTGGTCTAGGTATCACGGAGTCTTCCTCCGGGGCTTCCCCAGTTTCTCCGTGGCATCCCAACAAGTACTCCATTTCCATCATCATTCACACACAGAAGAAGGCAGCGGCAAACCACTTCTGGATCATTTGCCGAACAGGTCCCTATCAGAGGGAACTTGTTCATAATGTCACCAGGGGTCAGCTCTGACCCGATGGTACCAAAAAGAAGACTGGTTCGTAAATGCCACCGTTTTGTAGAAACATACTGTCTCCATCTTCAGAGCTGAAGTGACAATACCGGGAAGTAGGGGGGTTTATACAGGGCTGGAGGAAGAGAAAACTGAAGGAATGGGCCAATCAAGGACAAGGAATGAGAGGGAGATGGAACAGGATCAGTAGGGGTTTCCAAGCAGGCCGCAGATGGGTAGGGGCTAGGTGGAGAGTAGGTAGAGGAATCTGCCCTTTTCAGGGTCCACTGGATGGTGTCATGTTCTTGGGGAGAGCCTGTCTGTGTTTTTTCAGGTCACGAATGGGAGGTTACCCCAGCCTTCCCATCCTCAAACCCTATTTAAATACCTCTTTCCCAGCATCATCATTTCACTGAAGATGCAGATACAAACCTCTGAATCATCATGTTTGTGTCTTTTATCGAATTTCTCAACTAGACTTGAAACTTCACCAAGAAAATCTCTTAAATGACTAGCACCGGAGACAGGTGTTTTGAGAAGGGCCGTAAAATTGTCAAAACTATGACCATATTAAGACAAAGGTAGTTCATGCTTTGAAGGAACAAGAATTCAATTTTTTGTTTGTTTGTTTGTCATCAGTCTTCCGACTGGTTTGATGCGGTCCTCCATTTTCGTCTGTCTTACACCAATCTCTTCATTTCCACATATTTTTTGCATCCTCAAAAATCTGCGTCACATTCCAATCTTTGTCTCCCCCTACGATTCCTTCCTTCAACTGTTCCTTCCGTTACCAAATTAACCAATCCTGGGTGCCTCAGAATGTGTCCCACCATCCTATCTCTTCTTCTCGTAAGATTTTTCCTTCGCCTATCCTGTCTAAGACCAGCTCATTTCGTACTTTATCAGTCCACTTAATTTTCAACATCCTTCTTATATAAATTTTTGTAATTGGTTTCTTCACTCTGTGAATGTTAGAGAAGTTGAGTCATTAGTTTTTTGTTTTCTTTCTCCCCCTTGATGAGTCGTGGCCCTCAGAGTTAAATTCTCAGAACAATCAGTACTGGAGTGCGGAAATCCAAGACTTATTCCTGAACTTCCTCTTCGTGACGAAAAAGTTGGTTTTTGGTCAGCAATACGTGCAGGATAATTGGACTCGTTTACAATGACACAGTTTATGCTGCCAGGTATGTGAACATCCTATGCCCATTTTATGCTCGGCTAACATAACAAGAAAGGCTACACAGCGTCTTGCAGTAGGATTCTGCAATAGCTCATACGGCACGTAAAAGTTTGGAAGTTCTGCAGGAGGTTTTCATTGACCTCATTTCAATATTTTGTGACTTTTTCTTGGGGGCAAGTTTAAAAGACGAAGCATATGAAATAAATCCTCACAGTCTGGAAGAACTAACGAACAATATCCACTGTGGGATTTCAGCAGTTTCTGGGGACTAACACCAGCGTTCTGCGGGTACACCTTGTGCATTCAGTCAGGAAGAGAGCATTTTCAACATCTGCTTTAGCACTGGGAAGTTTTTATTAAACTTTCTACAGGTTATTCTCCCTGCGATAGTTTACTCTTGAGCTACGGCTACGTTCACGAAATGCTATGCCTGCGGAGATGCGGCAGGTTGGGGCCTTGTCAGAGTAGCCACCGCTTCTTGGTCAAACACGAAGAGATACCAGAGACCTTACTGAACAGCAGCAATGCAGGGATTTTCTATCACGAGTGCTCAACAGAACTGCGTTTACCTCTTTCAAGTACCGTGAGTCTTTGAGATTATGGAGATATTATAGTCCGTTTCCCACAATGTTCCAAAGACTTCTCCGCTGCAGGTCACTAGATACGCTGAGCCTTGCCCATATAATTCTTTCTCGGAGATTTCTTTCACTGTGGACGTGTGACTGGAGCTTGTAATGCGCTACGGAGGAACATGAGACCTGCTCCATGCAACACTACCATGACTTCATCATCCTGCGTAGATGACGCAGCCTCTCTGTCGTCAGCAGAAATATCTTCACAGCCAATAGTCTCTTCCACCCTGCTTCATGAGGCAACAGAGAATCATATTCCGTCAGTTAAATCTACACGACATACTAACATAAACATAAACATGCCACCTTACTACTATGCCATCAATGATAAAGTACACATGGAACCATCTCAGCCCCATTAATCAAATCCTCTTCAGCTATTAGCCATATCAAATATCGCCGACACTTCGAGGACCATCTCTGTCCTCATTATCGAGGCTAGTCATTACTTTTAACCATTTGACATGGCTGATAGCCCAAGAGGATTTTATTAATGACTGCCGCCATGAAAGCTTCACATTGTACATCTCAGCCCCCAGCAAAAGAGCCCCTGGCATGTGCTGAATATAAGGTTGATGGATCTACAGAGAGTCCAAATACAGTAACAAAGAGAAAAATTCCTGAAATATGCAGTTGGACAAAAAAATACATTGCCCAGTAATGTATTCACTCAAATACAAAGACTATAAAGAACAGGACACTCAACTGGCACATACTCTGCACTCTACCTGACTTCATCTGCTGCCGTGTGAGCCTCCCCTTGTTTTTCCATTTTAATTTCATTCTTCACTTCGTCTCTGACCGTATCAGCGTCTAATATGTCGCTCACAATTATATTTTCATTTTCACTGCCAATATCCAGTGGATCCTAATTAAAAATAAAAGAAAGCAAATATAGTATATTTTTATGAATCTGCGTTATCCGTTCCATCTGTAACAGAAGCAGAAACTCAACAAAACGTCCAGTACATTAACACCTACCGCCCAGACATCGAGAGTTAGCAAGGCAGCCTTAAAAATTCTACTACCATTTCTGTGTAACATCAACTTTCACTTGAGGTGTACATTACAGACACACAGACATGCTTGCTCACAGATGTTTTCACATGTGTAACCTGCACCTTGTCGGGGTCGTGGGGCTTGAGTATCTCAGTGACCCCAAGAGCTATGCTGGCGGTAGCATAGCTACTGGTAGGGCCTCCCTAGCCAGATTGGTCGAGGGGGAGAGGTCAGACTAAGACAGGTACCCTGGTCCTCCAGGTTGGGGGGTTGGTCGCAAGGCAAACAACCTTGAACCGTAAAAAGGAAGATGTTTCGAAACCTCGATCAAAGCCTCGGACAGACGGATTCTGAATGGAAGAGGAGAATTGAGGAGGCCGTGGACCGAATACGGACCGGAGAGCCGTAGAAGAAGATAATCAAAGAAAATCAATGCTGCACTTGCACAATTAATGACTTCCTTTGATACTTCCAATGGCAGAATCTCTGCACCTACTGTATCACAGTTTAAAGGAACTACTCTCAAAATGGATACAACAGACTAGTGGCTATACGAGCCAACCATTTAAAGACGCACCAAGCACTGAAATATTTAATTCGGTGATTATGCCTGCAGTTGCCTAGATGGATTTAAATTAATTCCTCCTTTAGTTAAAACAGTCATATTCCAATAACTAAGATACGGCAATGTAAACAAAAGCATTATGAAGATTTGAGAACATATTATATAAAATATAAAATCAATATTTTTATGAATGTTTCATAATTTATGCTGAATCTTGAGTTAAAATGATGACAAAAAATTTATGATACATGAATTCTATACGTAATGGCAAACAATTTAGGTACTCAAACTTGTAATTACAGTAGTGTCATGAAGCTGGATGTTGAATACACTGCTGAAAACTGTCTCTGTCACAGACTGTTTTAATGTTCCATGCGCAAGCAAACTTCTTCCAAGACACACACAGTGTCATCACAAACAGCGCTAAAACCAAACTGGCGATCTTGGTGTCTGAATTCAAGCCAGTTCCTAATGAAGTAAAATCCATATGTGATGTCTGTCACATGACGCCGATAGACTTCTTTTTATTACAATGGTGGAGCACTACTTGTACTAAAGAAATATGCTTCATACCTGTGATTTGAAAGACTAATCAAAACCACGAAAGTATCTCGGTAAGGATAACCAGTCTCTGGGCTAAGTTCTTGAACCTGAGACATTTCAATACTAGAGTCATCTGATGTAAAACTCTTTCAAAATGACAATCAAAACCAACACTTTGATCGCATTCATATCAAAATGATTGTTTCTGAAATTCATCAAACTAACTCCACAAGGTCCAAAATATAAATTTTGTGACATAAATTCACAGCCAAAGGACTGACACATATTCAATTTGTGTGTGCAAAAATCATGACTTTCTTTAGAAATATCACACAGATAAAATATTATCTTCTCATGTATGTTAATTAAAAGTTTCTGCAGCTGCAAATTTATCCTCTTGTCCTGGTTAAAGTCTTACAATTGCAATTAAAATCTTAGCTGCCTGTGTAGAAAGAGTTAAGTATTAAAAGACTTCAATTCAGAGATTTTTCAATCGCACCTTGCAGAGACGTTACATACATTAACATCAGAGAGCTTTCATGTGTATAAAAACAGGTCTATGAAGTCTGTACCATATTACATCCATCACATGAGAAATTCCTGTCATGGAGAAAAATAATTATGCATTCTGTTGTGCGCTGAGGAACCATGATAAATTATATATGACTTCGCACTTTTCCCAATAAAAGGAATTCTCTGTGGACATATCTACACAACATTCCTTCCTTATATGAAAGTAATGTAATTCACCTCCACTCCGCTATCTATAACAGAAAATGCCAATGGAATCAGCTGCTCGTTCTGTTCTGAAACACTGGACTGAACCCCTCTACATGAAGACGTAGGTGTTTCTGAATCAGAGTCATCTAGTACGGTGACGTCATCCTGTAAAACAACGATATTCGTATCAGACTACTGTCTTCCAACTGAAGTTTAAATATGCAACGAAGCTGTAGTAACAGCTGTAAGCAAATAACACCAACAAAAACTGGGAGGGGGAGAGATATGTGAAAGAATGGCATATGCACCCAGTACATTATAACCAAACCACTGTTTTGTTTATTTGTGGTCTATTTTATGACAAAGTGAATGACGGGATGAATAATGGATTAGACAGGTTATGGAATGAAGCGGTCATGGCCTAATTTAAGGCACTATCCCAGTAGATTCCTGGAGGAACTGAGAAATACCACGAAAAATCTGTTAATAGAGCCAGTCTCCAGGCAGATATGTGAACCTAGACCTCCCAAATAAGAAGCGGGAGTGCTAACCACCCATCCGCAATATTCAGTGATGAGAAAACAAGAGGGTTGATTGATCCTTAATTTTTGAGAGCATTTTTAATGTTTTTGTTTTATGCTAAATCACTACTCAAAAATGTAAATGTCATAAAATTGCTATCACAGTTTAGTTGCTTGGTCCTCCACGTTGGAGTAGTGTGCAGGTCTCAGAAGTTGTTCTGGGCAGAAAAATGGCTAATTCTGCCTCCATCTATGAGAATGAACACATCCAATACTTCGATCTGTTACTAACATTAATATAAATTTTTAAAAAAATTGTAAGAGATATGAATGACCGAACAAGTCAATAGCATACTCAATATTTAAGTAAGAATATTAGGTTATGATTTACATAACAAAATAACTGTACGAGCTTTTGGATGCTTTTAATACCGATCATCACAAACTACAGGATTGTAAAATAAATCTGTTACCAACTTCATAATCAATAATTTGCAAAAAATGATTGCTCATTGATAAAGAATAAAGTAGATTTTTTATATTACAATTGATACTGAAAGTGGGGCAGGCTAAGTTGTTAGTATGTAATGAACTTAATTACATTTATGAGAGTTGAAGGACTGTGTTAAGAATGTGTAAGATGTCTTAACTGTGAACTGAGCACGCTGGCTAAGTAGTTTGCCCTCAGCAAGGAACAGGCTCAGGAAAACTCCTTGTCTCTTTTCTCTAGCCCTGTATTCATCGCTGTTTCCCCTTCTACATAGTTGTTACCCCTTTTCCATCATTTCTCACAGCATGTAATGATTTAAAACAATAACCTGACATGATTTTAGTGTGGTATGGTTTGTCATTCTAGTTTGTAGGCTCGTGCAATTACGACCATAGTGTGGTTACGATCCTTCCTCTGCACGGCCATGGTTGACCTTCAGTTTACATCTGTAAAGTAAGCTGCTTCTTCTAAATTAAATTTAGTCTTCTATGGCCTTAAATTCATTTCTGGTCTTTCTGTAAACAGCTCGCAAGTTTTGGTATTTTTATTTATTATGTATGAAAATTTGGAACGCAAGTAAACCTTGATTTATTTCATAATTATAATTGTATTTGCATTAGGACGATTGATGAACCAAACTGCGTGGAGGAGCTTGAAGTCAAGTCAATTAATTTTTATTTGTAAATTTCTGAATTAAATATAAAGTGTAATATGATTACAGCAGGGGCTCAAGGTGGTTTAATGGAGGAAACACCAACATTTCGAGAACTGCCTTACATGGCTGGTAACCCGAGAGGAATTCATTATCCTCAGCATTTTATATGCTCTTAACCTACACATATTCTCCCTTTAGGGTGAGAACAAGTTTTATGCCCACAGAAGAAGCCAGCAGTCCCAAAGTTTAGGGGTTTAAATCCCCTATTTCCTTTAATAAAGTTAACATTTTAGACAGTAGACTGTATAACAAGAGACTAACTGAAAGGCAGCGAGCACGTCCTGAATTTAATCTGTTCTTAACAAATTTGTGAATGTAATTTTCATATGTTACTGTCATCCCATGCTATGTTATCTGAGTTTTGTTATACAATTATTTTGCCTTGCATTCGAAAAATACGAGGCTACAGAAAACTGCATAATGAGGAACTTCATAAACAAATCGAGGAGAATTCATTGCGCAGGCACGTTGGACATGAGAAATGCACAAAAGGTTCTGGTCAGAAATTCTACAGACAATAGACCACTTGGAAAACCTAAGCATAGATGGGAGGATAATATTAAAATGATCATCAAGAAGTAGGGCGAAAAGCTGTGGACTTGATTAATTTGGTTTGGGATAACAACAGACTTGTGAGCACATTACTGACCCTTCAGGTTTCAAAAAATGCTCAAGATTTCTTGGCTATCCTTGTGACTATTAATACGTCATGAAGCACTCTCCTCTGTGGATGTGGTTGGTGGATTTCGTTGGTTAGTTAGGAAGGAAAAACATCTAGCATATTTTATATGAGTGGTAATAAATGAAAACTCTTTATTTTAAAACACTATTGTCCAAGCACGTAACTGTATCAACAGGATCTGCTTTTGACATCATTTCAAATCAAGCACCACATTTTTCATCATGACCATTGAACATTGTAATTGGAAACCAACAGATGGAGAATGTGGAGCATTTCAAGTACTTGGGAAGCATAGTCACGACGGACGCCCTATGCACCAAGGAAGTAAAAGCAAGGATAGCCATGGCCAAGGCAGCTTTCGTCAAGAAGAGGATACT
>NW_019059798.1:83335-97212 GCF_000696155.1 Zootermopsis nevadensis
AGGAGGAGGAGGAGGAGAGGAAGAAGAAGGAGGAGAAGGAGGAGGAGAAGGAGGAGGAGGGGAAGGAGGAGGAGGAGGAGAATAATGAGGAGGAGGAGAAGGAGGAGGAGGAGAAGAAGAAGGAGGAGGAGAAGAAGGAGGAGGAGGAGAGGAAGAAGAGGAGCATATTTATGTGTATAGTTGTAAAGAGAGGGGCAGACATGAAAAGTAAACAAATTAAATGCAGAATCACAAGAAAGAAACATATTCACATGTTTTCATTCCAAGTATGTCCCGAGTTTCGCACTATTGTGTACATTCAGCCATTAATATATAAATAACTTACATCTGAAATAAGCTGCTTTCTGCGGTGACACTGGGAAGCCAGGTGTTTATGTTGCTCTACGTCTGCTATATCCGAGTTCTCCCAAGTAGATTGAGCCTTCTGTTTGTTCTCGAAAATCAAAATCAGCTCTGACCTGCACAGAGTACGATGGTTAGAATCAGAAAGATGGGTGTACATGAAAGTATTGGAACTTAATAAGAACATTTCTATTTGTAATTCGTGTCACAGTAAATTTATAGACCCAGTATCAAAAATATTGTTCCATATTTCAGAGCACAAATCCCTTCAACTCAATTTTATTGACAATTTTACTCTCTCATTGCATTTAAAACACTTAAAACATCTGCAAGACCTATTCGTTATTTGGAAACTCTTTTTGAATTCAGTTCAAGTTACATGACGTCTTAAATACATTAGTTACTGCATTTAACTTCAGCACGTAACAAACAAGCATTCATGTCCTTACTTAAAAACTACAAATAAAACTAATCGTGAATACTTAATAATAGTGGCCTTCCATCCACAATGGATGTAATAATTACCATGAGTTGTGTTCCCCTTGTTTATGCATTAATTTATTTTTATTTATAAAATCATCACTGGCTGTAGAAATCTTCTTAATAAATGTAGTACAAAACATATATTTTAAGTCTGCCATAAATATGCCACTAATTTTCACTATTTTAGACAGTATATTCTCTTAATTCTCATTAATTTTAAAACACATCTCAGTAGTCTTCAATAATTTCATAATTTCACGTAAAAATATACAGCGCATTTGAAATACGAAGTAAAAAGTGTTGGTATTTGCAACAGAAGTTTTGATTTCTCGATTTTAAATCTTCATATATGCAATGAAAAACTCCTAGCAGAAGAAATGTAATATAAATTCTTAAATTTATAGATTGATTTTTTTTGATAACGTAAAATAATGTCACAAATTTATTTTAATAGGTAAAAATAAAAATTATTATTTATCTGGAAAAAAATTGCTTAATTAAATTAATGTCTGAACGAGTAACAAAATTATTTATAAGTTGTCATCATTATTAATTATCGTGACCATCTTAAACTGTGGTATATGAAATAGCTCTGGATTTATTACAGCCCATAATGTAACCTGTCCATAAATAAAAGATATTACTTTTTGGAAGTTACGTCTTTGTAGCTTATAACTAATGGATAAGTCCGATACCCCCTTATAACACCATAAGAACATAATGAACACTTACACCCTACGGTACGCAGTATTTGCAACATCAACTGTACTCTCGCTGGTGTAGTTTTTGCCATCATCCTGCACATAAGAGACGTGGACGTTCACTAAACTCAACACTGAAAACTGTACAGCTTAAAAACAAAGTATTTTGCAAATTAACATTTTTATTGAAGACACAAAATACGTACAAGGATCATTACGTGTCTGTTTCCATAAATGTAAGGTTAGGAAACTCCACACTCTATCTTAGATGGTAAGTAACGGAAAAGTATTAACACACTAAAATCTTTTATTTCGTATGTCATAAAATGGTCAAGGCATTTTTTTTCCTTGCGAGTTTAATCATATATGAGCAGAAGTCCCTTACAGTTACAGGCAAAGACAATTTTAAAATAAAATAAGGTCCTATGTATGTACCTTTCCATATAGGATCACACAGTCTTTCCAAATCATGCTTCGCTTTAAATGGAATTTATTTATTAAAATACTTGAGATATATATTATTTGAAGTTACTGAACACAGCTCTCTACCCTAGCAAAGGTGAGATTATTAATGCCAGTAACAGCTGTTGAAATTTCCTTCTTCAGGTTTGTAGGAATTCTATCCATTAACACCATCCCTTAACATCTGTCTGAAGAGAATTTTCATGGCAGTGAGTCCAAAGATGGCCGTCTTCTGAGTACCTTATAGTCTGGTCAAAGTTTCAGAGGTCCTAGTGGTTGGTAAACTTCTACCAGACTACACAGCGCAACAACCCAGAAGACAGACGTCATCCATTAGAAGAAATAACATCAGTTGAGATCTGAAAACATTCAGCACTCCTTTTGGTGTAGTTGAATCCAATTCTGTTAGAAATATTTTCTTGAAAATGACACCCACACCTAACAGGAATGTATAAAAAAATATATTTTGGGGAACAGAGATAATGATCAGCTTTCGTATTACATTTGACGAAAGCTAATCTAGAAAAACCACGAGCTCAAACAGTGAAATTCTGCAGACTTTTTTGTAACTGTGTTTCTATTGTAACATACGGATTGTCTGTCGCCCAAACATTCATATTCTACACCTAAGTACTTTGTGCTTTCATCAATTTAATTTTCTTTTACGCTGGATTTGAAATTTTTCACAGTGGCTAGTCTGAAGATTGCCGTCTTCTGGGTTGAAACGTTGGTGGAAATCTACCAGACTACACAGCGCAAGAACCCAGAAGACAGAAATCTTCAAACTAATGCATCGCCCTGATGATGGAGGCAGTATGACCTCCGAAACGTTGGATAACATCGACCAGACTATACAGCGCAACAACCCAGAAGACAGAAATCTTCAAACTAATGCATCGCCCTGATGATGGAGGCAGTATGACCTCCGAAACGTTGGATAACATCGACCAGACTATACAGCGCAACAACCCAGAAGACAGAAATCTTCAAACTAATGCATCGCCCTGATGATGGAGGCAGTATGACCTCCGAAACGTTGGATAACATCGACCAGACTATACAGCGCAACAACCCAGAAGACAGAAATCTTCAAACTAATGCATCGCCCTGATGATGGAGGCAGTATGACCTCCGAAACGTTGGATAACATCGACCAGACTATACAGCGCAACAACCCAGAAGACAGAAATCTTCAAACTAATGCATCGCCCTGATGATGGAGGCAGTATGACCTCCGAAACGTTGGATAACATCGACCAGACTATACAGCGCAACAACCCAGAAGACAGAAATCTTCAAACTAATGCATCGCCCTGATGATGGAGGCAGTATGACCTCCGAAACGTTGGATAACATCGACCAGACTATACAGCGCAACAACCCAGAAGACAGAAATCTTCAAACTAATGCATCGCCCTGATGATGGAGGCAGTATGACCTCCGAAACGTTGGATAACATCGACCAGACTATACAGCGCAACAACCCAGAAGACAGAAATCTTCAAACTAATGCATCGCCCTGATGATGGAGGCAGTATGACCTCCGAAACGTTGGATAACATCGACCAGACTATACAGCGCAACAACCCAGAAGACAGAAATCTTCAAACTAATGCATCGCCCTGATGATGGAGGCAGTATGACCTCCGAAACGTTGGATAACATCGACCAGACTATACAGCGCAACAACCCAGAAGACAGAAATCTTCAAACTAATGCATCGCCCTGATGATGGAGGCAGTATGACCTCCGAAACGTTGGATAACATCGACCAGACTATACAGCGCAACAACCCAGAAGACAGAAATCTTCAAACTAATGCATCGCCCTGATGATGGAGGCAGTATGACCTCCGAAACGTTGGATAACATCGACCAGACTATACAGCGCAACAACCCAGAAGACAGAAATCTTCAAACTAATGCATCGCCCTGATGATGGAGGCAGTATGACCTCCGAAACGTTGGATAACATCGACCAGACTATACAGCGCAACAACCCAGAAGACAGAAATCTTCAAACTAATGCATCGCCCTGATGATGGAGGCAGTATGACCTCCGAAACGTTGGATAACATCGACCAGACTATACAGCGCAACAACCCAGAAGACAGAAATCTTCTCATTTTTTTTTTTTAAATTTCATTTTCAGTTGTGTTTCCTATGTGCTGTTTTATGCTACCAGCCATAATTACGTCTGCAGTGACATTCAAAATGTTATCTATATTGGCAAATCAGCGTTACTGAAATTCACTTCACTTACTCTTGTCTAAACTGGATGTTTTCTTCTAAGAGGTTTTGGAGTTCATTCTCTTGTTCATGAATCTGTTTCTCAAGACGTTTGATTCCATCCGTCAGACCTCGTATTTGCGTCTGTGATTGCAATCTCATTTGCATAATCTCTTCCCATAGGCTTCGAAATTTGTACTCTACAGTGTCCTCAGCTTCATTTGATATGCCCTGTGAAACATTATTAAAGATAAAACTCTGTACAGGTGTCTGGAAAAGTTCCCTGATCAGATAGTATTTACTGCACAAGGAATAAATTTATACAGAATTAATTTATATAATTCATTATTCTAATTTATGTGCGGTATATTTAATGATGATGTAAATAATTTATATTATGCACAATTTCCATCACTTACAGTGAATATTTCACGTATACATTCAGAAGAGTACTTATAAGTCAAATATATATAACAGCTTAATCATTTTGCGTGATCTATAAGAAGTTGAAGCTGGTAGAAATAATCAGAAAAGAAGGTTTATTTTATAATGTTTTACCATTTATATTGAAGCAATAACTTATTATAATAATTATCCAAAATAGTCTTAGTCAAATTAACTGTTTCACAGTGTTTATCAAAACAATTCCTTATTCTCAAAATGGAGATCGTATTCCCTTAAGTAAATTCTTACTCTCAGTTAGCTATAAAAACTTTGAAGATTTTGTTTCATAGACAGATTTTATGTGCCCCCACACATAATTATGCAAAAGAGGCATATCCAGCGATCTCTGTGACCTTTGACCCTTCCAGCCAATCCAATGACCTTTAAATTACTGGTTCCTAAACTCTCAGGACTTAAAAAAACCCTTTACCCTGCCACCAGTGAATTATAGATTTTAAGATAAAAATTTCTCCTTGTAACATTTTTGAACATAACGTATAATTAATTAAATACACAGAAAAATAATATATGTCTCCCTACAGCTGTTTTTGGTTTTCAAGCTATATAGCTATATGTGCAATATGTGAACAGAAGACCAATGAGGCATACAAAACCATTAACAGAGCATTTGGAAAATGAGGCAGAATTATTTTTCTTCTCCTTGTTTCAAGTGAAAGTGTAGAACCATTCCACTGCTAGGCCACGAGAGTTCACAGACCTCTACCTCGGTGCCAGCCGAACTTATGCATATGTTAACCTAATTTAGGGCCTCGTGATACGACGAGCTTAAAAAATGTATTATAAATGTTGGTTCTTGTGGGTTATCGGGACACATCGCTTTAAAAATAGGTTAAGTTAGGTTAGCTTAGGTTAGGTTATGTTAGCGTAGGTTAGGTTAGGTTATGTTAGCTTAGGTTAGGTTATGTTAGCGTAGGTTAGGTTAAGTTATGTTAGCTTAGGTTAGGTTATGTTAGCTTAGGTTAGGTTATGTTAGCGTAGGTTAGGTTAAGTTAGGTTAGGTTATGTTAGCTTTGGTTAGGTTATGTTAGCGTAGGTTAGGTTAAGTTAGGTTAGGTTATGTTAGCTTTGGTTAGGTTATGTTAGCGTAGGTTATGTTAGGTTAGGTTAATGTGTGTGGATAAATGACATATACTTGAAAGTTATTTTATTTTATTTCAATAAATGACAACTAAACTAACATAACCTAACCTATTTTTAAAGCGATGTGTCTCGATAACCCACACGTAACTAAATCTTAATGTATAGTTTGACAGTATAATTCTTTCATTCACATCATTTTCATGTTTATTTTTCATTGGACCCTTCAGTCACAATAATAAATGTATATTTTGACTTCCAAATTTTTGGGCCTCCTAAACTAAATGTATCTTAGGCCCTCAGAAGGTAATAGTGAACACAGAGAACTCACCGTATTTATGTGCAATGATCCACGATTCATTTTAATCCCTGAAATTAATAGTTAGACACACAACACAACAAAATTAAAGAATAATTCGCAGAGTAATTATCTCACAGAAGGATGGAGTGTCTCTTCAACAGAAACTGCTTATAACTTCAATTAAATATGACAGGTAACAAAAATAATGTTTCTTTCAACAGTGCTGTAACTTTGACATCAAAGTTTTACTTAATCGTTCTCTGGTGAAATCTGTAGCAGACAAACAAATGATAAAGCGTAAGATGAAACATCTTGAGGTTTAAACTGAAATCCGTACACTGACACAGATAAAAGTAGACTTTCATTCTCAATGTCTGCTAAGAATCACGTAGCCACTCCTACAAATATGGCGCAATTAGACATAGATAAGTGATAACAGAACAAGGCTCTTCAATTACACGTTTTGGCAGCCACAGGAAATGACAATGAATAATGTAGCATTTCTTACGCAAATACATATTCTTTTCCTTCATACTGATATATAGGTTAGGTTCTTTAATAATGCTGTTTCAACTGATTGAGACTGGAAGAAATCTGCTGTGTTCTGTATTAAGCCATTTTCGGTATTTCATTTTAATTGCATATCTTGAGAACTGGTTACACGGTGGTCTAGCGGTCAGAACGCTGGCCTTGTAATCCTGGGGGTCTCGGGTTCGATTGCCGGCGGTGCCCGAATTTATAACTTGTGTTGGGCAAGGCCGTGGCCTAGGCAACACGGAGTTTTCCTCCGTGGCATCCCAACAATTACTCCAGTCACACACAGAAGAAGGCAATGGCAAACCACTTCTGGATCATCTGCCAAGAACGTATATGAACAGGTCCCAGTCCGAGAAAAGGATGGAAGGATCCTGTTCATATGGACCTGTCGTCAGACAGAACACTACAAATAATAAATAAAAAAATCTTGAGAACAGTTTCCCACAGACATTTATTTAGAAATTAAAGTAGCTTTTTCAAAACTACTTTATAAACGTGTGGTAACTCTTCTTTCAGACCAGCCCAGAAGTCAATCAGATGAATATTTGAGTCTGTCTCCGTTAAAATGTCAATTAATTCCTTTACCTTACTTTGTTAACAAAATCCTCGCTCTGTGACACAAAGGAATGCAGTTTTATAACCAATGAACATCTTCTACCACAGGTAGAATATACTCTTTCACTGTAACTCATCTGTGCAAATATCAAAACACGATATTTAGCTGTTATTCTCCTGTGATATGAAAAGGAAAAGTTTTGCATATAAGCATTCCCTCTTTGACTTAATTTTTACACAGGTCTACGTATTTCACAAATGCATGCAAACCAGAAAATAGCACAGCAAATGAATGCATTCAAATTAATTAAACAATACCTGATATTATAACTCATATCATGAATTGTTTTAGAAACTACAGAAATTGAATGTTAATCTGTTTTGATAACCTATCAGTGATTATCACAAAACACACAAAACTATTTCTCGAATGCAAGTACGTTGAGACTTTGATCAATATGATATCTCAATTTGTATGATACTACTTCTCGAAATTTCCATTTTTACCATTAGTCTATTGAATGATGTCAGATTGGTTTCAGAATATTTCAGTTCTTCACATTTATATTTGAAACAGACAACGTGTTTTGTCTTCGTAATCAGCACGATTTATAGCCAAATGCTGTTGTAATTTTTCTGAAACCACGTAACTTCTTCCTAAAGTTTCGTAACATAATATACAACGAGTATCAGTTGTAATGAAACCACCAATACACGTAAATTTGAAGTCTCAAATTGGAGGTTATGTAAGCGTACATCTAGTATCATAATTCAAGTCATTCAAGATCTACTTTCATTCGTCCATATGTGGCTTTTATCTGTTAATTAATTACAGTTACTTGTGTGAGATACATATTAATTAAAGGTACCTAATTTGAAAAAAATAAAAATTACCATTATAAATTACATTTCTGACACGTGAAACTAGATTCTGTGACAAAATAAATGTAAAGATTGTATTTTTATTACGTGATAGATTTGGTTACGCGTGGAATTATATTATCTGGCCTACATTGGGAACAAAAGACTCGTGACTTTTGACGACTCAAAAAGAATTTTAGTTATATGGATTAAAGGTACTTTTAGAACTAACTGCATACCATTTTGAATCAGGGGTAATGAGTGACCATGAGAAATCATGTTACGTCCCACTAAACATACATCTGTAAAATTATAACGGTAGTTGTGAAATTAAATCTGAACAATTTGAATGAATTGCCTAAATAGAAAATTTAAAACTTTTAACATACACAAAAGACAAATTATGTTACAAAAACAACATCGATATTTATTGTTACACGCTTACATGGGATTTTCCATTGAAAAGTAACAGACAAAACAAATGTAATGAAACAAATGTTACGACACGATTTTAACAAATTAATTTGTATTTACGGCTGAAAGAGCCATTTCTGTGTTACAGAGTCTTGAAGTACTTCAAAGCGTTGATTGGGTGTTGTTCATGATTTCCAAGGGATTCGAGTTTAATTACTTCTCTGGGTGGGTCTGACGTAGATGAGAGGCGTGAATCTGGCTTCTGGGTTGTGATTTTTGTTCGATGTGCCGTGGGATGATGTTTCCAAGGGATATCAGTGATGCAATTAGGATTTAAGGACCTGTGAAACATTGGTAAACTTCTACCAGACCAGAAGACATCCATCTTAGTTTATCAGTTTATTTATTTATTTATATTAATTTAGTGTTCTGTCTGACGACAGGTCCATATGAACGGGATCCTTCCATCCTTTTCTCGGCCTGGGACCTGTTCATATACGTTCTTGGCACATGATCCAGAAGTGGTTTGCCATTGCCTTCTTCTGTGTGTGAATGGAGTAATTGTTGGGATGCCACGGAGGAAAACTCCGTGTTGCCTAGACCACGGCCTTGCCCAACACAAGTTATAAATTCGGGCACCGCCGGGAATCGAACCCGAGACCCCAGGATTACAAGGCCAGCGTTCAAACCGCTAGATTTTAAAATTGCTATCCGGGTATTTCCGATATGAAGCAAAGCGGTCACTTGGCGAATTCTTTTTTTTCATTTTCATGATTCATTGCGCCTCAGAAGTACCTGATAAGTAACAAGCTCAGAAGACTTTGACGGTCTTACGTAAAGCGGTCGTTAAAATTCTCCTATCTAAATTAAATATCAAATAGTTGTACAATGTTTCGTAATCACCCACCTTGGCTGGTATCAGACATGACGTGCCTTAACCGGTGATATACCAGCTAAATATACTGTCCATTACTACAAAAGGATGATTATTTTACACACATATAGATAGCGTTTAACCTTGAGAATAACATGACTCAGTACCGATGCAATTCTACACGAAAATGTCAACAGAACTTTGAACTACCATAAATCAGTCGGTAATGCAGCCTTCTAAAATCGGTCTCAGTAACAGGTTCTGTTACGCGGACCCCCTGTCAATATATGGGCGTATGCAACCCAGACAAAAGTTTATATACACAGCGTCCCATCATGTAACAATCAAACTTTAATATCGCATTTCATAGATAATTTGAAACAAAAGATTAATATAACAGGTGAAGCGACTGTTCATTGTTAAACTAAAATAATGTGTAACCTCGTTCACAAATATCTACCACCGAACGCCAAATTCACAACATTGTTATCAAAATATCAATAATTCTATCAGTTAACCCATTAAATACGTATTTCTGATAATATTATTTATTTCCAGTACTCAGTTATATGGGGACCTGTATCACATTTGACATTGACAAATATGAAAACGTATTATTACGTGATACTACAGTCTAACGGGAATCCTAAATAATCATTGTGTCCGTTGAAGACATTAATAAAACACCAATCTACTTACGTATTCTTATTTATACATCACTCACAGTTATATCCCCACCTCATTCGACGAACCTTTGAAGTTGAACCGTGATCTGCTCCAGTATCTCCTAACCTCACTTAAATATGTGAATATAAAATCAGAATACTTAATCAGAACATCAATCCAAAAATAACAATATCAAAATAAAAATACGATACGACCAGGAAATGTACAAAATGTGAACTAAGTAAAACTGCCGAATGCAGTCTATACAGAAAAGGGGCTCAGAAGAGTTGCCCCTAAAATACTGGCCCAAATGGGCAACCTTAACTGCCCGCGGATAACCCACAACAACAACGTCCCCACACACGCAAATACAAACACAGAATTTAAAGCGGAAATGACGTGAAATCTTACCTTGTGGTGAGCAGAGCCACACGCGCGGACGATCGTAACTACATAATGGAACAAGCCTAAGCGGTGGGGGGGGGGAAGGTGGGAGGGGAAATGCCTACAGATGGCGTTGAAAACAAACTTTGATAACAAGTTGTTTCAATCTTGATGAAAACCAACCTGTCTCGGCGAAAAAGCGTCCTTTTCCACCAGACATTTGTGCAGATTGGTGGAATCTGAGACGTCATATTATCAGAGACATTCGTCCCAATGTGCAGTACACTGAAGACAATATGGCCGGCCAGAACAACGTAAGATTTAGGACTGCGATAGCAAAAGTTCACTGAAATAACAAGTTTAATTAATATCTGGCTTTGAAATATGAATTAACAACGCTCACAGTTTGCGAAACAGGCTTCTTCAATGTTAAAATCGAATACACGTTCTTAATCGGAATCTGTTTGCACTTTTTAGTGTGGGGAGCATTCCATTAGAACGCATTCCGTGTTTCATTTCTTTCTAAAATCACTGATAGTGTATTCATCTCTGATTACATAGGAAAAATGTCGACTGACAATCCTAAAACTGGTGTAGCAGACAGTGTGAGGGGGACAGTTACACTGTCAGTGACTGTACCGGCTGTACAGTGAGGGTGAGAGACAGAACTAATCTCCCTTGCAAATTAAGCACAGCAGTTAATCACTGCGAGGGGAAGACACCTACCTCATAGTTGTAGTGGGATCCTTTAACTTTGCGCCTTACGAACACATTGCACACGTCAGTCTTCTTCCACACTGGGGTAGAACGTTCGGATTCTCCATCACGAATATAATTTTTCCGCGAGTGTTTAGGAAACAAAATTATTTTTCCCATCAGATTACGTAAAAGAGCAACATCAGAAACAAAAGAATTTAAAACGCTCTGTAAAAGTGAAGGAATTCGAACTGGGGGCTAGCCTTAGCTTGATTCGTGGAAGCAACGCTAGCACCATCTGTTTGCGATGAGAGTAACTAAGAGGTTTCGAAACTTCGTGACCGTCTCACGTCTTTTCAGGATGGGATAATTTTTCGAGAAACAGCTAGAAATATCCAGAACCTTCGTGCGTTGATCTGTTGAGTAACTAGCAGTGCAGAATGAGCAATACAGAGTGAGCGATAATGGTCTTCAAGCGTAGTGTGTAGGTCCCGCCACGTCAAGGAGCGCGAGTGAACTGGTACGACCATAGGAGCGCGGAGGTGAAGGGCAAGGTGACAGCACTGCGCGCGCATCTACACACTTTTTCTATCCTTAAAAAAAAACTTGCCTTGGAAATGGCTGTTGCTGCTGGGTGTAGCCTGAAAGTTTACCGACGTCTCCAAGATCAAGGCGATTATGGGTGAGGCAAAAATTGGTCAGAATGCACAATAACACTTTTAATTATTTTCAGGTACTTTTATTAATGACGTCCACAGCACGTCGGTAACCACACAATTTGGTACATAAACATTGCTCAATAATACATCTTCTAATAGTTTTTTATATTATTATACAAATCAATTATGAGAAAATGACAAGCCAAGCATACCTTTTATTTAATATTAAGAAATTGCAAATTTTTCTTCCTTCAAACTTTCATTCTTAATATTATTTCATAGTTTTATACTAGGAGTTAATAAGCATGTTTCGGTTGTTACATATACTACGTAAGTTCAACAAAACAAAGTAAATCATCAGAATAAATGGAGTGGACAAGTTGACAAAAAAAAGTTTATTTTTTTTTTTTAAAAAAAAAGGTGATACAATACATTCAATGTTTTTAGATTTTTCCTTATTACACATACCTTATTCCATTCTTTATGAGGCAAACAATTCATTTCATTTCTAACATTACTGCACATTATCTATAAAGGTCTTATCGGCTGTGTTAGATATTAAGTCTAAACATGAATTAGACATACAAAATACTGATCGTATAAATTATATTTCAAAATTACTTTAATCCAACACACTTCCCACATCCCTGTTCTTCGAGTAAATAATTAATGATGAATCCTAATAAAAATAAATATTGTAAATGTCCACAACCCAAATAAAAAGGACTACGTCAAAGGAAGATAAATATCGTACGTAACGAAAAGAAATTAAAAACAATATACCATATTCTACACAAATCATACATTAGCTACTTTACAATACCCCAGTGTGTACAACTCATGTTCAACGACTGTACATTACAAATAATAAGCAAAACTATATACAAAAGTAATACAAAACAATGTATGTATCTTTTTCATACTATAAAATAGAATGCACAGTCAAATTAATGTCTAATTCATTGCCAGAATTTACAATTTACCACGTTAAAAAACGTAGAATTGTCTTAAGTTAGAAAAAAATGCTTCTGAAAAGAGATACAATATACTCTGAATAATTTAATTTCTACTGCATCCGGAATAATGACCAGGCTTGTAACGTAGCGTACACAAAATGCTTATTTTAAATATTATTATGAAGACTCCTTTTTCATTATTGTTAATTCCTCTACTCCAGAAATATTTTTTGCAGCGAAAGAACTTTTCTGTTGTTGAATCACTTCAGGTATAAGCTGAGAAGCGAAAGATTATCAAAGAAGATATACATTAAGCTCTACACAATCTATTAGATTTAAAATCATTCTACTTTGGCTAACAACAAAAAAAAAATCTTAAACTTTTCATTAAAATGTGTTTGATATTTTTTTTTTTTTTAAAATTTCACGGTTATACAAAGGGGAGATTTCATCTGCGTCCCTTATCCACGCGTAGGGAGCCATCATTCCAGAAATTTTTATAACGCATTTACAGTTTCGTGAAAAAGAAATACAAAAATGTGTAAACTACTCAATAGTACAGAAACTGTAATAAATATTTAATTTAATGTAATAATAATAATAATAATATTATAACCCAAAGTGTTGATCCACACCACAAATTTATTTAGAAATGTTTCCCTCTGTTTTCCTTTTGTAATCCATTTATCACGAAAATTTAATTGTAAAGACAATTAGCCTATCGTAACAGACAAACATATTTAAAATACTAGTACTGGAATTAAATCTACAATTTCCTTATTCCTTCTTAGCTTAAAAAATAATAACAACACGAAATTTACTTTTCTACACGATGAAAGCTTTTTCGAAAGACAAAGAGGGCAAATTAATCACATCATTTTAATTCTTGAATATCACTTTTATATATATATAATCTGAATGTGCAATTTGATCCCAAAATTTATTTATGATAATATAAAATTTACATAATCTACAAAGGCACTTATAGTCTTTAATATTTGGCCAGAACGTCTTTGTTCATTGCAAACCAAACTTTTGGAGCCTCCTTTAAAATTTCAACTCATACGACATTTTCGAAATTATTTCATTTGTCACTTAACGGAGGCTGAATAAATTACTTAACAACATCCATTACCTTAAAACCTATAAAGAAACTTGACTTTGTGCGTCTTGAAATCCACCACTTCATTTGGGGGGGGGGGGGGGCGGAAGAGAG
>NW_019059798.1:143927-160230 GCF_000696155.1 Zootermopsis nevadensis
CGGCACGTCACACCGACCCACTCGCGCATGCGCAGTGCTAGTGAGCTGGGAGCTCACAGATCGGAAATACTGCAGATTACAACTGTGCAAACTAGAGAGAACTTTTTTTTGCGATAGTCGCAGATTAATAAGCAGATACAATGTAAGAAACACAACAATGATAACCTGACGTACTCTATAAATAACCAACTCCTTGGACCAAGCCAACACTCGGTCGGCTGGCTATTCGAGAAATTTCACGCCTTTAAATAAGTCATAAGGTTCATTACCGTGTTTACTAGAGCCAGAAAATGGTCCTTAGCCTGGACCATATGAATATAATCCACACTTTTCAGCAGACTATATGTCTTAAGGTTCATTTTTACCTCTCGAGATTTATAAGCTAAAATTATTGTGAAACAATGTTTATAGACATTTTGTCTTTTAAAAATTAAAATAATTTCCTTATATTTTATTGGTCGTATATTAAAAATTAAACATATTTTTTCCGATCCATTTCAGTCTCTGATTCATGACTTCCAAGAAAAATTATCTGTACCCCATATTTTAAATACACCGCCTAAAAACTAAAAATTGAAAAATATATTTTATTTGTACGAAATACGAGGTTAAGTGTTCCACAATTCATAACCGCGTCGCTTTTCAAGGACGCTCCTTCGGTTTACGTCGTTCTAGGCACTAAGTAATCGCCTTTCACATTTCGATACAATGACTTTCAGATCGTAGATCTATCTAGAAAGCATCACGAATAAGTGCATTTGAAATACAGTCAACTCTCGCTTTAAGAACTAGTTCCGTTCCAAGACGTTGTTCCTTACGTGTATCTCGCATTCCCGAGCTTTTACGATATTATTATATATATATTATACTATTATATATTATAATAGGGGTAATCCTCGATTTATTTCCCCACGAGAAAACATTCTACACGGCGTGGCATCTAAACCAATGATTTTTTCACTGGCTAAATTAGTTTTATTAACCAAGAACAGTTCAGTATAATTATCATACAATAATTTCCCGATAATTATCGTAATAAATACATTTTTTAAAAGTTTATTTATTTAAATCTTACATTTATGTTCGCTATATGTTTGGCATTTCATTTGATAAGGAACTCTATCTATTGGCGACTTTAAGAAATTTTGAATGAATTGTGACGTTCGTAAATCGAACGTTCGTAAACTGAGAGTTTCGTGTATAGCAAATATTTTTTAAAAAAAATTACGCTTATCATTAAAACTAGCACTGAAGTCTGAACTAGACTTTAAAAAGGCAACGAAAAGAATAGGAAATAACCCGCACAACCATTTCTTAACATTTCCAGCAAGGCCTAAACACGTATTTCTTTGAGATTTATTTTAATGTTAGTTATTATAGAAGTTAATTTATCAAATGTATGTTTGTATATACGCATGAAACATACACGAACTCGGTTAGAATTCATGACAAACTTTCAGTTATTGCAAATATTTATTTTCAATAGCTGATTTCCGAGAAACAAGGAAATATATTTCAAAATTCACTGCCATCTGGATTCCTAAGACGCCGTGGCTTGCTGGATAGGCTAAATCATCCAGCATTCCTTATTAAATCTGTCCGCGCATGCGCGGACAGTTTACATGGTAAAAAAAACTAAAAAAATATACATAATTAATGACAGATGGCTCTGTGGTAGCTCACAGCTGTTCAGCGCGAGTGGCGATTGTATTAAAACCTGTACATGTTCCTATATTGTGAAAATAATTACTGTACCGAAAATGTTTCTGTTTGTTATTTCGAAAACTTATTACCTACATTCATATTAAGTGTCGCTACCATCTCAGGCGTTAATTCGTCTGCGATGTTGGTATTATCCAACTTCACGACAAGGGAAACCTCTCCAATAGCTAAAAGCCCATACCAAATTTTATCAAAATCTATCTATTGGTTCTCGAGTTCCCAAGACTCTTTTCGACGAATTTGACAGTTGTGATTTATTTAACGACGCTGACAATAGTTTAGAGCAGTGGAATTCAACCTTTTTTGTTCGCGTACCCCCAGATATAATTTCTCTTCAACTTTGTACCCCCAAAGTTGTTGGTGTATAATTCAAGTTATACATAGTATATAATCTACATATAAAATAAATTAAATAAATTACATTACTGATTATTCAGTGTTTATCATAAAATAATTTTTTTTTTTAAATTTCACGTACCACCTAAGATGTCTTCGCGTACCCCAGGTTGAATACCACTGGTTTAGACTACAAAACCTCGAATTACAGGATGAACAATTAACTGGAAGGGACACAGAAGGAAGTGGTTCATGGCCCATCCCAGAATCTTCCTGGAATAACATGGGGAAACCCAATGTCAAGACATTTTCGGGCCAAGATTCGAACCTGGGACCTCAGGACTGCAAAACACTCCGTCATCACATTCGGTATAGGACTAGTTCGATACTCAAGTGACGTCTCACTGAAGCAATGTCCTTACAGATTTCCTTTGCCATGTTTTTGCGAGCGGGTGTTCGAGAGGGGAAGGGAGGGGAGGGGGGGACAAGGACGTACACCTGCCCGATCTCCTTTCATTTCCAAGTCCAACCTGAGCACAGCACACAGCTCCCTACGAAATGTTGCCAGCTTTAATGCAATCACGAATTGCACTGGCGGTCTAATGTAGCCCACGAGTCAGTCAGCGTTCAACAGTAGCCAAGATATGCTTCGAGCGGACAGAGCGATATTTCTAAACCCTTTCCAATCTGCAGTTAATAATTATCCTAACTGCATACGACCTGCGAGCACGGACAAGCTGTCATGCGCCTTTAAAACTTACACCAGGTTCGTAATTTCTTACTGCCCGAGATTCAAACCGGACACCCCCGGAACAAAATCCGAGACATTTTATTCTCGGTGGGAAACGAGTGATATTGTCACACGTGACCAACAAAACACGAAGACTATATAAACAGTTATGTGACAACTTCAATAAAACTAGTCGGAAACCGCTTTCACATTCAACCACGATTAATTCAACAGAGTAGGTACCTTAAGACGGAGACAGAGCCCCATCTCCGAAACGTCGTTCAATTTTATTAGACGATGGAAAATATCCAAAGAACCATTTATTTAAATAACTCACCATCGTCACGAAATTTTAGAATTTAAACGAATATTTGTTCAAATGTGAACTCTTAAAAATTTGAACAGAAAAAACAATTATATAAACAGCTGTTCACATAGATTTTAATACCGATTAGAAAAAAAAACAGCAGAAGGCCAACCGGCCGACGAGATGATTTAACGTCTGGGCACTGCCATGACATCTGCGGGGTTGATGACGTAATTCGGTAACAAACTGTCATGGCTTACGTTCACAGACGCACATTCTGTATCGATAATTATATCGATAATCATATCGATTATATCGATAATCATATCGATTATATCGATAATCATATCGATTATATCGATATTCGGGTATGATTGTTCACCGACCTCCCCTCAAAGGGGCCCCTAAGATTGTCTAAGTCTCAGAACTTTGGAATAATCATAAACCATAAAAGTAATAAGCGTTTTGTCCTTAGTAAAAGAACGTGTTTCCTCGCTGTAGAAAGAAATGTGGAATATTTCACAGCTGACAAGGAATTAGGCGTACAAACTATCGCGTATATATATATATATATGGCACAGACGCACATGTCTTGACTCACGTACAGCTGCTCGCTTGCCTGTTGTAACTTGGTTCTGCCTCGCTAGCTTTCTCCTGACTGTAGTTACACGGCGTACAATTTTCTACATTGCGTTCGTGTAACCTGAAAAAAAAACACTCGTCCCCAATAACACGGCTGTGTGTTCAAGTTTCAAACGGAGCCACAACATGAAGGCGTAGTACAGTGACCAGCTCGGAAATGGCCCAGACATTAGATAGAATTATAAAAGCCTCCAAGAGACAGTTCTTAATATCACTGACGAATAGTTAGGTACTTATTCGACAGGAGGAGGCTGTTTGAGCGCAGAGGGGCCATCGGACAAATCCTTTGAACACGTCGGGGATCGAACCCCGGTCGTCCAGTCCACACAGTTTTGGCTCCCCATAATTAGGAAACAAAACACGACTGATATATTTTGTTACTAAGTTAATTGTACTTATAGGAAAATCGTCTATTTCGACGATTTCGTTTTCGAACTTATTTCGGGAAGTTCCCAAGGAAAACCTAGAGGAAGGTCATAGTGCATATATATATATATATATATATATATATATATATATATGTGAGACGTCATCAGAACTGAGTGCATAATGACATGTCCGAAGTAACACGTAAAAAACATGTGAATTGAATAAAAATTTACTTGGATATTATCCATCGTCTAGTAAATATAAAACGTAAAACGACGTTTCGGAGATGGGACTCTTATCTCCGTCTTCAGGTATCGTCCGGAAGATAGGGATTAGCTCTTATCTAGTGGGCCCAACTGTGTAGGAACCTCAAGACGGAGATAGAGTCCCATCTCCGAAACGTCGTTTTACGTTTTATATTTACTAGACGATGGATAATATCCAAGTAAATTTTTATTCAATTGACTCTTCACCATCGTCAAGAAGTTTTAGATTTGATATGGAAAACATGTGGAAACCTTTCACCAATACAGGTTATAAAAAAACATTAATAAATTCGATTCCTGGTCATTCTTTTGACGGACTCAATGTTTTAGCGGCCCAGTGATAGAGTAACGTAGCTGACAGACATAAATAAATAATAACAAGACATGATGTGTGTGGAGTACTCAATACACAGATCATTAGGAACTCAGACAACAAAAGATCTGGAACTTGCACGTACAAAAGTTGGCACGTAGGCAGAACAGTGAAATCAACACGTACAAACAGATACGTTCAGGCAAATAAAGTCAGACATCACGACTTTAAAACACAAGATAACATTTCCTTACTGATTGATGAACAAATTCCATCGGACAGAAATGCAGTACGAAAATAAATTAAAATATAAAAATTTAAATTTAGAAATTAAACGAAAAATAACATGAAACGATTTGTCACGAAACAATCATGAAATAATTCAATAGATTCTCTACATAAAAAAAAACATATTCGAAACAAAACACAGTTATCAAAGCGCTACGATCATAAACTTGAACCCTGAAACATTGGGGGCCCACCAAAGGCTCAAAAATTTTCAGTACCACGAAAACGTACGAAGGAATAAATAATCAGTGGATTAATCTGGCTCACATGTGTCCAATTGGGGATCTACGATGATGTGATGATGATAATAATAATGCCTCCAAACACATAAAACGTTCCATACGCCCACTAAAACAGTTTCGCGTTGCAATTCATGGTACATAAGAGGACGTCAGGACACGTTCCATGTTTTTAAAACACGCAGGTGTGTAAATGTGACAACTAGCGCCACAGCGGCCCTGGGCGCAGACGTCAGCCAACTTGTTGATGCTTCGTTCTATAAATACAAACACCAAACGCAGTATATGACCTTGTTCTATGTACGGAAAGCGACTGAGTCAGTTAGAACCCTTGCGTGCAACATCCAGGAAGTCGAATTCTGCCCACACCACGGTAATCACTCTGTCGAGTCTCATGTCATTATACGGTCGTCTTGACACATCGCGCGGAAACACAGAGCGACGTGCCCTGTCTGATTCCCTTCCCGAATCTCGTTCTGATTTCACAGCCTGTGACAGTGGCTAGAGGAAAAAAAAAATTCCTCTGCCGCCGTCAGGGATCGAACCCTGGACGTCCAGAGACATCGTCCCTAATTTTTTTAATTTCCCATCATATTCTATATGTCGTAACATATAAATAAGAAAGACAAATTTCTAGATTTTGGCAGAAATCCCGTAGCTGTACTCCAGTAGATCACGTTAAGATAAGGGTGTTTGTTGGAATGAACTCCAGATTCATTTTGATGCGTGAGAATCATTAACGTGTTTCTTTTGTTTATGAAACCTGTTTAAGCCACTGTTACCGACAGATAGACAACGATTCTTAAACTGGTAAAGGCCCCAAGACCCACTGTCACTTCGTAACAGACCCCATCTTTTCTAAAAATAGAATAATTTCCCTTCTCTACATCAAAAACATGTCTCTTTTGCGCGAGTCTATGGAACCGGTTGTGCAAGAGTGACACATAATCCGTTCAACACACACAAGACAACCGGCTATTCAGTTTTCATACAACACTTAAAATATGACGAGACATTATTCCATCTACTTTGCATATTCTACTGGAATAAGATCTTTAAAACATTTGTTTTTAAAGCAAACATAAATTCCTTTCGAATGTCCTGAATCGATTGGTATGTTTCAACAATGGCCAGTGGTTACTTATTCAGCCGGTGACTGCGCTGAAAGTTCCTAGCTCATAACTAAACGACGAGCGCGTTCCGTTCAATGCATAGTTCCGTTTCTCGCCACGTAACTGGCATCAAATCCCTGCGCGTATTATTTCGACGAAGGCTAATGGTAACGTGTCGAGAGACGACGAATCATTCATTAATTAGGATTTGAGGTTTTCATGCACCAATCACATAAACTATTGCCATGGTAGGTGGAAGGGCGAGATAGTGGGGAAACAACATACAGTGGTGCCAGATGTAGCATTGCTGGATTCCACAACACTACGCAAAGAACATGTAAGAATTGGCAACAACGCAGTGAAGCTACCGATCCTTATACCACGGGGTTTCTTAACAGACTGAGGTCTAGCTGCTTATCAGCAGACCTCCTTTGCGCTGATTGGTCACTCACAAAGAGCAGAACTCGAGCTGAAAAAGATAATAGGACGAAGGACCTCAGAAACGTTTGTAAACTTCTATGATACTACACGGCGGTACAACCCAGAAGACAGCCATATTAGGACTCACCGCCATTAAAATATAAAATCCTATCCATTTACTCGGTCTATGTTGCCGGTACAAAACAACGCGCGGGCTACTCAACATGAACCAAACTGTCCACTTTCAAAAACGAAAACTGGACCCGTGAGTGTCTCCAATTTAAACACAGGCCTGCCACCATCTCTGGTTTGTTCTCTCTGCATGATCCAGCGATGTGTAAATATTTTTTTTCTCCCCGATAAACACCGAAAAAAAAAATATTCAGTCTGGTTTAGATTAGATAACGGGAAGGAAACACTTCATTCACAAAGGGGCGAGGGGCCTGTCGCACCAATACTTGAAACCTAAATCGACGTTCAAATGCAATGAATCCAGCTGCTTCTTGAATAATCTGTGAAGATAAGAATATGACCAGGTGTTTCCACCGCGAAATTCACTACAAACACATCTGCCAAGGTCACGTAAACCAAATTATTACCTACGTCACGTCTTTCCTGAGAACCCTAACAGTCGCTCAGCCCACTCAAAAAGAAATTCCCAAAATCTTGTAGAACCCTAAGGTTCTTCACCGTGATCACATGAGCCCGCCACTGGTCCCTATCCTCAGCCAGTTGAATCCAGTCCATAGCAATCCATCCCACCTCTCCTAGATCCATTTTAATATCATCCTCGCGCTTACGTCTTCCATCTTCCCTTCTGGTGTGCTCACCAAATCCCTAATATGCATTCCTCACCACCCATGCATGCTAAATGCCCTGCCCATCTCATCCTCCTTGATTTGATCAGTCTAAATTATATTTTGGGATGATTATAACTTATGAATCTACTAATTATTTAAATTTCTCCAGCCTCTCAGTACTTCATCTCTCTTAGGTCCAAATATTCTCCTCAAACACCCTCAATCTACGTTCCTGTCATTTTGTCAGAGACCAAGTTTCACACCCATACAAAACTACAGGCAAAATTATAATTTATTGTTTATATTAATCTTCACGTTTTTAGAAATCAGACGAAAACACAAAAGGATCTGAACTGAACAGTAGCAATCATTACCCCAATTCAGTCTACTCTTAATTTAATCATGAATCAAATTTTCATTTGTTACTGCAGATCCCAAATTATCTGAATTTCCCACATTTTCAAAACGTCCATTAGCTATAAAAGCTTTTTTTTTTTATAAAAACACTACATAATAAAGCCAAAATCTCTATACAAAACAGTTTCTTCTTTCAATTGCAACTGAAAATAATTGTATCGCCTAGACAACCAACCGTGTGAGACTAGAATTAAAATCCATCACCGCGGATTAATACTTCTGTCCTATCTCGCACTACATTTTAAATGGGAGCAAACCGCCCTGAAAACATTCGAATCACGCAACAAGTGGAGCGGCCTAACGGCGTGGTTCGTAACGAAAATTATTCACATATCTTAATGGCTCCCGCTATGGTCTCAGCGTAATTTCTCACATAACCTAAATCTAAGGAAAACTTCAACGTTCCCAGATCAATCCGCTTCGAATGTTCTAAGTGTTCTGTTTCGTCAAAATCTTCGATTTCCATCTTCAGGGTCACTGTGTGAGAAAAGGATGGATCTTAAAACTTCATATTCTGTAGATCTGGAACTCGGGCTGTAGGTTTGAGGTTAAAGGCGTGTGTATGTTGAGTAATATCGTAAGTCCCCTCCACGCTAACACGTCACACAAACGTAATAACAAAAAAATAAACAGTCGAAAGTAGAATCTAGAGTAGTTCAGGGTGCAATAGCCAGAGGGCTACGTCTACAAGACTAACTTGGCTTTCAGAGTCAAGACCTTCGACATCTGCGTGTGGGGTTTTCATGTTGACATCCTGAGCTACACAGCTCTGAGGCTCGTCTCTCTGTGATTGGCTGTCGCTATGACACCTTTTTCATTCTCATATCAAGAACATTTGGGGGCGAAGTAACATTATGTTTCAGAAGCTCACTGAAAATAGCACGAACCACAACTGAATGATTTTTAAGCTCTTATAAATTTTAACGATGTAAATTATATACAGTCTCGCGTTCATTAGCTCCACGGACCAGAGTAGCTCCTGACAAGCTGACAGACGCTCTCAACACGTCAAGACATCCGGCCATCTTTTATTAAATCAGAATTTTCATAAATGAATTCACAATATCCTTTACTAAAACTTATACTTGGTAAAAATTAATCCAATCCACGCCTTCATATCGTATTTCCTTACTATTTTCGCATCTAGGTTTAGGTCTCCCAAGTGATCTCTTCCCTTAGGTCATCGGAACACGTAAACTTCTGTAGAGGTCGCGCGATGTTTCAGCCGAGAGAGGGGAGTTCAGTAGTAGTGGGGGTCGCGCCGACCTAAACACAGCTAGAGCTACAAACCAACTGAAGCTGACACCCCTCTAGCGCGTGCTTTGGACGAGTCCATCTCACACGACCAAAAAAATCAGTCCTTTGCGCAAGCGCGAGAACTTTTTCTCGCGCGACCTCTACGCATTTGTCTTCTGAAAGTAATTTATCGTGAAAAATATTAACAGAAGTCTTTTAAAATATAAATACACAAATTTCAGTCTCACCCCCCCCCCCTCAAATACCAGCTATTGAACTGAACCTCTATAGTTTATTCCAAGGCCTGATCAAATAAGCTACCCTCGTTTGCACACTTCCTGTCCCACTATCAATCATCCAGTTTTGTGGCATCAAGGCAAGCATGTCTCCACTATCAAAGTCAAACTTATTTTTCGTTTCGAAGGAAACTCTTCAAGGTTTTTGTAAAGAAATAATTGTAAACCCGTACAGAAATCGCTTCTGTTTTTTCCAATAGCAGACAAATATTTAAATATTACATTTTGGAAGACCTTGAGGAAATCTGTGCCATCTATTTTGAACCTCGGCACATAGTAACCCTCAATTATGCTGACTAATTTATAACACTGCCTTAAACGACACAATTTTATGTATAATTAATTCATCAGTTGGATCTTGAACAAATGCGACAACGAATTTAAGCTCTAACAACTAAACTAAGTATAGTTAGAATTGTGGGTCTGAACGAGATGGCCTTATGGGAAATTCGGGGTTAGGTGAACAGATTCTGTAACCACGCGTCAGACCTTAGACCCCTAAATCTTGAGCTGGACACGTGAAAACAATACGTAATATCTGACCTATTTCCAAAACTTCATCCAACATTTTGTTTCAATGTTAAATAAATTATTTTCCACAATCAGTAAGGATTGTGACGCAGGGAATCATGACCTGATCGTATATAATCTGCGTTTTCCGGATACTGGATAAGAAATTGGAAGAATGTGACAGTACATCAGCTATTTTAAGTGAATAAAAATTTTCTTGGATATTACCCATCGTCTAGTAAATAGAAAACGTCCGGATATAGGGATTAGCTCTATCTAGTGGGCCCCACTGTGTAGGAACCTGAAGACGGAGATAGAGTCCCATCTCCGAAACGTCGTTTTACGTTTTATATTTACTAGACGATGGATAATATCCAAGGAAAACGTCCGGATATAGGGATTAGCTCTATCTAGTGGGCCCCACTGTGTAGGAACCTGAAGACGGAGATAGAGTCCCATCTCCGAAACGTCGTTTTACGTTTTATATTTACTAGACGATGGATAATATCCAAGGAAAACGTCCGGATATAGGGATTAGCTCTATCTAGTGGGCCCCACTGTGTAGGAACCTGAAGACGGAGATAGAGTCCCATCTCCGAAACGTCGTTTTACGTTTTATATTTACTAGACGATGGATAATATCCAAGGAAAACGTCCGGATATAGGGATTAGCTCTATCTAGTGGGCCCCACTGTGTAGGAACCTGAAGACGGAGATAGAGTCCCATCTCCGAAACGTCGTTTTACGTTTTATATTTACTAGACGATGGATAATATCCAAGGAAAACGTCCGGATATAGGGATTAGCTCTATCTAGTGGGCCCCACTGTGTAGGAACCTGAAGACGGAGATAGAGTCCCATCTCCGAAACGTCGTTTTACGTTTTATATTTACTAGACGATGGATAATATCCAAGGAAAACGTCCGGATATAGGGATTAGCTCTATCTAGTGGGCCCCACTGTGTAGGAACCTGAAGACGGAGATAGAGTCCCATCTCCGAAACGTCGTTTTACGTTTTATATTTACTAGACGATGGATAATATCCAAGGAAAACGTCCGGATATAGGGATTAGCTCTATCTAGTGGGCCCCACTGTGTAGGAACCTGAAGACGGAGATAGAGTCCCATCTCCGAAACGTCGTTTTACGTTTTATATTTACTAGACGATGGATAATATCCAAGGAAAACGTCCGGATATAGGGATTAGCTCTATCTAGTGGGCCCCACTGTGTAGGAACCTGAAGACGGAGATAGAGTCCCATCTCCGAAACGTCGTTTTACGTTTTATATTTACTAGACGATGGATAATATCCAAGGAAAACGTCCGGATATAGGGATTAGCTCTATCTAGTGGGCCCCACTGTGTAGGAACCTGAAGACGGAGATAGAGTCCCATCTCCGAAACGTCGTTTTACGTTTTATATTTACTAGACGATGGATAATATCCAAGTAAATTTTTATTCAATTGACTCTTCACCATCGTCAAGAAGTTTTAGATTAAGCTATTTTAAGCCTTGAAGGTATCGTTTCAGTCCGGAAAAATCGTTCTCATTGAATTCAGAGCACCAATGAAAGAATTTAAAATTAAAACGTGCTCAAATGAAACCTGCAATAAAATATTTGTCCAACGCTGAATGGTTTGGGGGGAGAGAGAATATTTTATCAACATTTATATTCAACTTTGCTTTAGAAAATGATATCTTGAAGATTCAAGAAAATAAAGAGTATCTGGAATTGAATAGGATACATCAGCTTTTGATGTATTCTGTGTGGATTTAATCTATTTGGTGAAAACATAAATATCACGGTGAAAAACACGGAAAATAGATTATATATTGATAAGGAAGTTGGTTTAAAAGCGAACAACAAAAACAAACAAATTAACTATCTCCATACATGTCCACGTCTCATTACGAGACCAAAGGAAAAAATCATTACATAAACGTTACCTAATAACTCCTTCGAAAATATAGCAATGTTAAATATATTTCAGAACGGCGGTGAAAATCTAACTGCATTCATAAGGAAATTAGGAACAGACTAAATTCTAGAAATTGTCATCCAGTCCACAACCTTTCGCTTTTCGTCTGCTATCGAAAAACATAGAAATTCAAACATTTAAAAATCATAATTTTTTTACCTTTCTCACGGAAGGAAGAACACAAGATTCATGACATCCGAGAAAAGAGTAACTACGATAATAAATTTACCGAAAATTAATAAACTAACAGGTGCCTCGAGAAAACCATTTCATAATTTGCGCTCTTCACCAAATCAACGACGATGAGATGAGCTGGGAATGTAGAATGCATGGAATACATGCTAAACGCATACAAAATTTCAATTTGAAAACCTGACAGGGAAGAGATCACTCAGAAGACCGGGGTCATAGATGTTAGGATAATATTAAAATGGATATTAGGGCATTCATTAACCTGACTCAGGGCAGTGACCAATGGCAGAATTCTGTCTCTACGACAATGAACCAATAGGTTCCATAAAAGGAGGATTTCTTAAATTACCTGAGCAAGGTATTATTACGTCACCCGTTGGAAAGGCGGACCTAGGAAACTAGGGAAAGCTTCGCCTCTAGATACGTCAAACAGGCCTCAGACATGACACTTCATCATCAGAACCACAGATTAGAACGTAAATTCTACCCTACAATTCGTAACACAGCCGACAGACATCATCAAAATATGACGGTGGACCCACATCCCGAAACGTCGTGTGTATCATATGGACAATGTCCAATATTCTACATAACATGAGCAGGGTAAAACATTCTCTCAACAGTCAGTCCGATACAGGTCAACGTGCAGCGAACGTTCCAACTTAATATATTCAAGGGGTCAGGCAGAGGTCACGCTGACCTACGCATTTGTCACCAAGAACGGGTACCAACATGACAGTTAACATCGTTCCAGCTTCAGACCTCAGAAGATATTATTATTTTTATTTGTAGTGTTCTGTCTGACGACAGGTCCATATGAACAGGAACCTTCCATCCTTTTCTCGGACTGGGACCTGCTCATATACGTTCTTGGAAGATGATCCAGAAGTGGTTTGCCATTGCCTTCTTCTGTGTGTGAGTGGAGTAATTGTTGGGATGCCACGGAGGAAAACTCCGTGTTGCCTAGACCACGGCCTTGCCCAACACAAGTTATAAATTCGGGCACCGCCGGGAATCGAACCCGAGACCCCAGGATTACAAGACCAGCGTTCTAACCGCTAGACGATGATCCAGAAGTGGTTTGCCATTGCCTTCTTCTGTGTGTGAATGGAGTAATTGTTGGGATGCCACGGAGGAAAACTCCGTGTTGCCTAGACCACGGCCTTGCCCAACACAAGTTATAAATTTGGGCACCGCCGGGAATCGAACCCGAGACCCCAGGATTACAAGGCCAGCGTTCTAACCGCTAGACCACGACTTGAAATTCCTGCCAGGAGGACGTTACTCCCGACATCTTTGTGGTTTTACTCCCGGAACAATTTAAAATATACCACGACCCTCGAAATCAACCATCGCCGTCAGCAAATCATATTTTCACTGAAGCTGTTAGAAGTGTTTCCAGCTAAGAGCCAGAGACTTACGAAACAATTACAGTCTAATTACGCTAATAGTTCGTATTCCCTTCTTAAACTAGTTCGCATGCCCAGTGACGTTAAAAAGTTGACCATTTATTAACAAATTACGTAGTCAATGACATGAACCATAATTCTAGCTAATAATCGCTCAGCGTTTTACGTAACGTCTAGTTTAATTCCCGTTCTCTGAAGAAGAAAAAAAAATCCGCCACTGGCGTCATCCTTGACAAGTTTAAATCGAGTCCACAAACATTCTCTCACTCTACTGGTTTAAGGTTAATCTTACAATTTCTTGTATATATAACTATACAGTCGAAAACTTTCCATAAAAAAAAAGTTCTCCACATAAAATTTTGTATGCATTCTCAACTCTCTCTCTACCACGTTAAGTTTCTACGCGTTCGTCTCACACTTAACACGAATGCCAACTGTAAAGCTGTTAAGACTTGTAAAAACATCTGAAGGCCACAAACCAATGATATGCTAACAGTAGCAGAGCGGCTTCATAAGCGCTTTTGCGCTCAGAAGCCAACAACAACAACATCACGTTTATAATTCCATCGCTTAACTTATAATCGAAACAAAACACGGATTCAAAATAATATTTAATTAAATTTGTCAGCTAATGTTACAGACATTTCGATTGTATGTCCACCTAATTACACTAACGTCACTAATAAAAATTGTGGATTGGCTATCGGTTCTAATTGCTTATATTATGGATAATCTTGACGTCAGGCATAAATTATGCAATCCGAACAGGTTTTACTGATACTAAAAAAAAAATAACAGGGCTTATATAGTAGTCCTAATGTTTTTAAAATTAATTCTGCTATAGCAATTGACGGCCTGACGCAGGGACATCCGGCTTCATATACTCGACGGCCGTCACTAACTCAGATCGCTCGGCGTGGAATTAGAAGCGACGTTCCGGAACATGCTTGGAGTGACTGAGGAACACGACGAAGAACGAAGCTAGAGTGTCTATGACTCATCGGTCCTGGCAAATTCCGTTCCCTTGTTCCACACACGTCGGCCAATCAACAAGCTAGCTACTCTGCCGTCTGTTCGTACCAGAGACGCGTTGTTTACTTTGCGGTAGGGACTGATTTTTTTTTCCAAGTGTTATTTATCACACATGCTGGAGCAGAGAGAGATTTTCATTTCTATTTCCTCTACGTTAAAGATAAGTAGCCTTAAACACCATAAATTCATGGCGGTTAGAACGCTGGCCTTGTAATCCTGGGGGTCTCGGGTTCGATTCCCGGCGGTGCCCGGATTTATAACTTGTGTTGGGCAAGGCCGTGGTCTAGGCAACACGGAGTTTTCCTCCGTGGCATCCCAACAATTACTCCATTCACACACAGAAGAAGGCAATGGCAAACCACTTATGGATCATCTGCCAAGAACGTATATGAACAGGTCCCAATCCGAGAAAAGGATGGAAGGATCCTGCTCATATGGACCTGTCCTCAGACAGAACACTAAATAAAATAAAAAATTAAATTTCTCGTCCAAGGATTCCTACCAAAATGTCTATAGATCAAGCCAACGAAAATTTGGGACCCGCAGTGCTCAGCCACTATCCCAGTATTTAAATTTAGGTCCGATTTCTTAATCTCAAACAACATTAAATTCAGTGCGTGTCAAATAAGGCGTGAATAATATTACATTCGATAAATGTAAAAATGAGATCCAATTTCTTAAACTCAATCAAAGCAGACTTGTATTTCGTGAGCTGTCCGTATTCCTCAGGATCGTAGAATTGTTAATCCACGTTTCGCTTATGCCAAAATGCCACCTCCCCCAAACACTGCGCTCCTACCGTCTCCACCTTGCTACCCTCTGGACGCTGTTCCATTTATCACTGCCTGCTGCATCGCCGAGACGATTTTTAATAGCTCCCCGTTCCGTCCTCTACATAACCGGGGAAGGGGCCTTCTACAATCTGCATTCTTATGACCGAAACCCCCCACAAAGGACAATTTTCCGGTTCCATCCACAGGTTTTCACATAAATCCACAAATAATTATCACAACCACAAATTACTTCTCTGTACATTTAAGTCGGATCTTACAAGACGCAGATTGAAAGGCCATTCACCTGGATTCGACTGACTGGCAACGTGTTGAGGGGTTCTTCTGAACAAGGATCATAAACCTTCTAGTCCCACACAAAGCGAGGAATTTAACCACCCTTATCAGCTTCTAACGAAGGCCTGTACTCCACGGAGTCGGCTACATACCACATTCCATTACAATCTACAGACAGCATTTTTAAAAACGTACCAAACGCTTAAGCGCTGTTACAGCCACGATATTCTCTTTATTAAATAAGTACACTTACTTCCGTTACCGCAAAGTGTCCATTTCTCTCGTGCACACGGACAGACAAAACTCTTTACCAAAGAGAGCAGATAAAAATGTTAAAAGGCCAATCTGTTTTCCAAGCAGTGCGGTTGGTACAAACCTCTCCAGCTGGTGAGCGACTGTGGGGGAGAGTTTCACAACAAAACAAGTCTCTCTCTTTCTCTCTCGACTGACTGGTCCTGCACCTTGAAGCAAAACCTGCCTTGAGAAGACTAGTTTGCCTTTCCCGTTAAAGACCTGCCAGCTGTTCGAAGCCGTGTCTGAGGGTCCAAACCAAGGGAACAGATCGAAGCTTGCAAACGTCTGGGAAGGGCCATTTCACTTTATTCGGAGAGGCTATTA
>NW_019059798.1:211252-222405 GCF_000696155.1 Zootermopsis nevadensis
AATCATGTACATTTATTCAATGCCAAATCATGGGATACAACTTTTACGTAGTAAAATCGCTACGGAGTTGGCAACGGTGCATTATGGGTAATGAATAGGAAAGCGACTCTTTCGAAGCAGTGATGTCACGTCGGTACAGTACAAGATATGGGGTTTTTCCAGGCATCAGGACTGCCAGTATATGTGGTTAAGAAGACAGTGACTATGTATCAAACACGCTGATTAAAAAAATAGGTAAGATAGAGTTGTGAGGACTTCCCTGCTTCGTCGCAGATTTATTTATATCACGTAATACCCCACTCCAGTAAATAATTCCTGTACTTGTTTGTATATGGTAATTCTTTATTATAAAGTAGCGTAACAAGTTAAGTATTTTAAAAATTAACTCTTAATTACGCAGTTGTTAATGTAAAGTTCTTTGCAGGCCCTCTAGGTCTACAGACTGAAGTTAAAGACGTCGGTGTTTTCACGAGTTACTCCCAGAAATTAGTTTGTGTTTTCCTAAAGAAAATTCCCGCGATTTTTCCCGCCCAGAATCTATTGGTTTATGAAGTTTATTACGAATATTCTTTTATAAAGTTACAGTGACGATATACATAGGAAAATATTAAAAATTTTAGAGGTTAGAAGTTCGTTTGAGTCTATTTTCATGTATTTCAGGATTGTTAATGTATTTTACGTATAAATATAAATACAGAGCGTGATATTGTCTGATAGGGGCTTCCTTTAAACTAGTTTATTTTTTCCTGTAACACGTTCCGGCTTGTTCCATTACTGCTGAGTTATGATGAGGTAAAGGAACACGTGGTGGGAGGGGGGGGGAAGTTGCCCGTGTAACTTGGCAATATGTCATGCAGGTGTGAGCTAGCATCGTGATGAACCATTCTAGGGCGATTAGTTACGTTGATGCACAGTGAAAATCCCCAACACTCGCTTTGTCTTCACAAGAATAAATAAAAAAATGTAGTCACGTATCTCTCTTTCAAGTTTCAAAGCGTATAAAAGGTGAAAATGCTGATGTATGAGCTTGAATCTTCGTCCGTCTTTATCCCAAGGCTCAGTAAAATGTCGACTGCCACGATAATTGTTACAAGTGGCAACACTGTCTACGTCCTGCGTTCTTTCTAATTGTGCAGTTCGCTCGACGATGTGGCAACACCGGCAGAAATTTATACAACACTGAAATTCAATATAATTAACAGCTGAGGAAACTTCATTAAAACGATATTGGGAGAAATGGGTCTCGAAGTATCAGACACGCAAAGCAGAACATTTTTCTAACACCATTAATCATTTTCGTCGTGTCCGTCCGCGAGTAAAACTGCCTTAAAAAAAATACGGACCAATTTCGATTAAACTCGGTATCGAATATCGAAACTAAACTCGTCGGTAGATGCCAGCGTTTCGGAAGAACACACCGCCTTACTCTTCAGGGCTACAGACGATATATTTCGTCGAAATGTTGGTAACTACGCATAAAAACATCATCAACTACACTAAATGTCTACCATTTTAACTATTTGAAGATCCCCCCTTCCCTTCCCCTTTCATTCACTTTCAGGCCTCTCAAATATATATTAGTCCCCGCTATGCAAACTTTTCAATTCGTATTAAGGCTCGCAATAATGCATAAATTTCTCAAATGAGAGAGAGATGTCAAGTGTAAAAACTTTTAAACGTCCATTCGATACAAACCATACGGAAATTATGTTCAAGGTTTGGAGACGTGTCGTAACGGGACCATGTAATGAGCCTGTAATATTACGTAAACAGACTGACGCCGATTAAATTTTACTTACGTAACTACCAAACTGAGAACAACCACTCGGTACTGTGTCCAGTAAACTACAGAAATGAACGAACTCTCTATTCCTAATAAATAAGAAAGTATAAAAGTAAACACATTTCCCCCCCCCCCACCCGTTTTCGTTGTGTAAATGTTTATTTATATAGCCACTTTTCCCAAAACGAACTTTTACTGATTTTAAAACAAAACCCCAGTCTGTATAAAATGCTAAATCCAAGCTCACTGCTAACATGTAACGTTGGGTAAAGCAGTCCGCCCGCCCTGACATCTTACGGTGGCGTGGGGCAATAATTCACAAACATATTTCGCGTATCGTAACATTGAAAGGAAATACTGGCCTGTTAAATGGCGTATGCTTCAATGAAGGATGCTATGAATATCTGTAATTCATCACAGAAAACTACCAACGATGTAATTCAACAATGGTACCAAAGTTATACACAAGATATCACTGTCCTATTTTGTCAGTGTTGACTATAACCTAACATTTATATCTAACAATGGGTCACTTGAGATCGTTAAAAATAATAGTAATGCAAAAGAAATAACACATATCATAATATAACGACGCCGTAGTCTAATAAATCCCTCGAAAATATGGCAAAAATCAAAATATTTCTGAACAATAATAACAAAGAAGTGAATTAAAAATTACGACTATTCGTGTTTGTTTTGTTTTTGTTACGTGAATGTGAAACATGGCGTCTCAATATTACACGAAATGACGGTTTTTGGAAGAATGTTTGGACGCACGAGGAATCTGTACGTTTCCGTAAATATTACGGTAACCAAAAAATGGTTGGATGAGATGGGCAGGGAATGCAGCGCGCACGACGTAACAGAAACTGGCTTAACATTTTCTTCAAAAGAAATTAACGCGAGCTAACGCTCGGACACAGCTGTTGAGGGAGCCATCAACCGGTCCGTAGGAATTCACTAGAAGTCGCATGGTTTCAAAAACACGTCTGGAATGAGAAAATAACTACGCGCTGTTTTTTTTACAAACAAAACCACAACAGAAGCCTCGAAAACGTTCCGATTCGTCGTTCTACGTTACCGGTAAGATCACATGATATCACTGTGTTGGTCATTCTTCTGTTTATAAGGTAACAATGTAATTTCTGATTTAAAAGACATTTTGATTGTTGACAGTTCTACTGATTCACCATATCGGTTGCCATAACGACACGATTTATCAACACCGTACACATTTTATTTTTAATAATCCTGACGACGGATGGTTTAAACTCGAGACCTTTTGTTTGCTAGATTATTACAATAACCACAGGGGTGGCCAACGAGTGTTTCTTGTTATAAAACACCCTCAAAGGTGTTCCTACTCTGTGGCGGGCGAGAGAGGTGAATACGTAAAAAAACAGTTTTCATTATTAGGAAGCATGCACCTGGACACACACACACAGAACACAGGCTATCACGTGATACTTATAAAACAGGTTATTTAAAGTCGAGCTTGAAATTATTGGCAAGGAAGTGGCCGAGGCCTACTTAGTCTTCTCTTGGTACTGTTATACGCCTGGAGGGGAATGAGGAAAATCATGTAAGATCTGGTCGGTGTACGGGCGAGATTCGAACAAGGATCGTCCCGTATAAAGGTCACACGCTTGAGCAAAGCTGCTAAGAAAACTCTATATTGAAAACAAAGCCTAGGCTTCTCGAATTACAAGCATCAGATATTAAATAAGTTCTATTCTCAGAAAGTTGCCTTCTGTTCCTCAAACTATGAACTTCTCTGACTTCCTCACGTAGGGCAGACAGATTGAATTTCGAGTACAAATAAGACGCTTTAGTCTGGAAATAAATATGAATTCTATTAACGACCTCTGCAGCTACAGAAAATCAGTCCAACAGCGTCACTTGTTAGGTTAATCAGGGTTGAAAGACTGCTCTGTTAGAATAAAAACCTTATTTAACTAACTGTAAGAGCAGTCCCCTCCTTGAGAAGCTGACAGTCGCTCAACTGGTCAAATAAATTCCTTCAATTTTAAGGTTATGTAACTTGAGAGTTTCATTTCAACGGTCGCCAAGCAAATTTAAAACAAAATATGGAATAAAAAAAATATATAAACAGAATACAACTTTCTAATTTCACTTAACTTCTCAGGAATTCGAAAGGTTACAAAGATAAATCCATGTAAGCTTACCTGATTCTTGTAATCTCCTACTGCAATGAACTGAACTTCATTCCAACGAAAGCACGTATCCTCTGCCACACGAATAATCCAATAATCCAACACTCGGCCTCCCTGCCCTCTCTATTTTCACTTATTTATTGTTCCTGTTTTGTACAAGTCACTTTTTAAACAATTCCGAACGACTTCTCACACTGTACACTCCTTTTATCATAGACTTCCTATTATGGACCTATTACCAGCACGTATATTCCCATAAGGAGCTTCTTCAATGTAAGGTTATGGTGTAGCACTGACTACGTGGAAGTTTTAAAGCCAGCAACATATGACAGATTTATAATATGATAATGTAAGGTTAGATTAAAGAATAAAACAACATATACAAAGCAAAAACCGCGAAACCAAACTTTTGAAACTATTTTCCACAACACAACCACACGCATACATGCATATTATCTTGACTTCGTTTTTTAATTACGTCACCGAACCATTAATTACCAGTCAAACTTCTTCTAATAGTCTTTATACACGCAGCCTGAAAAATATTTATGTTATCATGCATTGTTACACATACCGTACAAAGGAAATTATCGTCTATTATTGCTGGAAATATTTTGTTATTCTTAATATGCTCCTCATCACCTGAGCAGCGTTTCCCGTTTGATACCAGTCTCTGTAACACTAACAATGTCAGATGATAAAATTAAACGAATTACGATTGTATTAAGGCACATCACAGAACTTTCTCTGACGCAATCTGTTGTGACAACGTCCTCCATCAAAGAGCCAGCCGTCAGCCAAACTGCACACACCATCAGCTCAACGCTCCGCGCCGCGCCAGGAAGCTGCTACTAGCGCCCCTAGCTCTCTAGCGGTGAACTAAACCGGACTACAACTCCCCCCTTTCCCCTCAACCGTAGCTTTACCGATCTCACCGCATAAGTTCACACAAAAGACTTTTTCCCATCCCAACAAAAAGTTAAAAAAAGGGGGAAATATAGCTGATATGCGCGCGCATTCTGTACTCCAATTTCGCGAGCATTGTGACGTCAGCTTATAGCAATGACGTAACGTGACGTTTGAGAGCTAGCCACTACGTAACTTGAAAAAAAACATCACTTGGAATAAACTTTGACATAAATTTCCTTTTCTAATGTGGTGTCCACAAACATACAAAGCATCTGATTCGAATCCTCTCATAATTTATTACAATAATTATTAATCTCAGCAGTTGTGTACTAATTTATCTGCTTTTAGAATAGGAACTTCGGTTTGTAACAAATGTTTTTTTTCAAATCAGAAACTGCAAGATTTTATGTATCTGTTGTTTATTTTTACTTGTGGGGAATTTTATTGTAGATACTGAGGGAAACCACGAAAGACTCATTCACAATGGTCTGTTTCGTGGCCGAGGTTTCAATCAGGGACCTCTGAAACACGTAGAAAAAGTTCTAACCACTAGACCGTGAAGGTACGTTCTACTTTATAAAAACTTTCACTTTTATGTTAAAATCGTACGTTATAAGCCTGTGCAAAAACGTTTCTTATGAATTCGTGATCTTTCGCATTTAAATAGCGCCATCTTGTTTTTCCGTATTTATGGTGAGTATTAAAATTATGTAATTTATTCTGCAAATGTTTGATTTTTTATTTTTGTGTTTCAAATCATAACCATGTTCTATCTTTAACTACGACTACTGACCCCCCCCCCCAAAAAAAAAAAATACCCTGTCAAAACTGATTATATTACAGGCCAGTTTACGAGGTCTAATTTTCCCCCCGAATATTTTTCGTCACTGACTGAAACTGTTTATAAATATTTTTGTTCTGATCTTACTTAATTATCGAAATAGGCCAATGTAAAATTTTACTAAATTCATTAATTTTCTGGTCTCCACTTCAGTAATTATTTGTTTTTTTTAAAATTTATGTTACACTAGTCTGTTATTTTGATACTGATATTGTTTTATTCCATTTTTTTAAAATGATCATTTATTTTATTTTTATAACGCGAGAGATATGTTATCTAATGTCAAACATCAAAACAAAGCCTGTTTTTACTCCCTTGGATTCCATGAATAATTATTTATTACTATATTTGTTATAAATTATACCTTCGCTTTTAAGTATACCTTTTATTAAATAATATATTTTTTATTTTCCTCATTTTCTGATGTGAATTTTGTAAAAATATTAAATATTATAATGTTATTTCAGATACTCTTATTTTAACTAATAAAGTCTGTACCATCTAAGAATCTTGAACATCAACATATTTATTTGTTTAAATCTTGTCAGTCTAATCACAATAAAATTCCTATTAAATATTAAAATATTACCATAATTAACATTTAAATATTTTAAATATTTAAATGTTAATTATAGTAATATTTTAACATTTAATAGGAATTTTATTGTGATTAGACTGACAAGATTTAAACAAATATATATTTATCACAATATGACGCAACTTTATCATCTCATCAACATATTTTTTGCCTTCCTGCAGGCAAAATAAATTAGTCCACGATCGCTTCCTTCCACATCCTTTCCCATTCTTTATTCACTAGTCTGGGCTCTGAAAAAGTGTCGTTAAATAAACTATAAATAAAAATAATCTATTTCCTATGTATGTCTGTAAGTCTGTGATATTTTATTATGTCAAAACATAATTGTCCTGATATTGATTTTTTAATTGTTCGGTTTAAAGGTTAGGAATTTTCAAACGAGTTTTAAGTACCTGCATTCATTTATTCATTAGATCTTTATATTTTTACTTTTCAGAAATATGGTAGAGGTCTGGAAAATTATTTTTAACCGCTATACAGAGCAGAAGCGTGCAACAAATGTTGAACAGTTACTTCACAAACAATTTCTCAATTTCATTGAAGCAGAAAGAATTTCGCGGAAATTTTAACACGCGAACGTCTACACGGAATCTGGACTCGGGACTTGCATTTTTCTTTTCCGTACAAGACTCAGCTGGTAAACGAATTCCAGTCTAGAGATCGCGAAAAACGCCTAGAATACTCCCCTCGCTTTCCCAGATGGCTTACGGAACCCGAAGGTTCATCACCGAATTAACCAAAGCCCTCCACCGGACCCTGTCCTGGGCTAACAAAATCCAGTCTCCTTCAACTCCTATCTCCCATAGATCCCGCCTGAGATTATCCTCCCATCTACGTCTAGGTCTCCCCAGAGGTCTCTTCCCCTCAGGCTTCCCAAATAGTGGACCCAACCAACCAGATGGCTTAGTGAACCCGAAGGTTCATCACCGAATTCACCAAAGCCCTCCACCGGACCCTGTCCTGGGCCAACAAAATCCAGTCTCCTTCAACTCCTATCTCCCATAGATCCCGCCTGAGATTATCCTCCCATCTACATCTAGGTCTCCCCAGCGGTCTCTTCCCCTCAGACTTCCCAACCAACACCCGGTGCACACCTTTATGGGCCGATTTTAAATTTTTAAGTATCTTCTGAATCAGGCTGTTTATAGACGCAAGACAATTACGAGGCAACCAACTCAAAAATTCTTGAAGTCGTAAGTTTAGAATTTTAACGATACGGAAATTAATTAAACCAAAATTATACATTTTAAAGTTTAAAGTAAAATAATAAATAACTAACTTCATATCGTGATGAAGATAATATAGAGGGTTAATTTAAAAGAATTATTCTACGATTTGATCGATCAGCCACGAACTTCTGAACCAACTTTCCGACGTGTGTATAAACAATACTATCGAAGGAAAGTGTCAATACTGCCATTACTGACAGAGTAAAATATAACGTTATATATTTTTTTATAAGAAAATACATTAAGGAGACTCACGAAATATTTTTATGGGGGACAAATCAAGAATAATGAAATGTAAATTAGCGTTTATAGGATAACAGGAAATGCATATAATATTTTAGTCGGTAATGAACCAATTGCTAGACAATGGTGTATAAATGATGCTGGAAGGTGTTAGTGTGGGCTGGATTTATCTTCCTCATGACAGGCTCCAGTTGAGGGCCTCAAGATGATACCTGACATTGGGGTACCAAAAGACGTAGGGTATTCATTGACAGGGACGTTGATCTAGATTCATCTCGGCACGGCGAAGTCTTGGAAACAAGCAATTAGTTATCTGTCAACAAGTTCTTCGCCTACAATAAAACTTGAATGTTCATCACCGTGTTCACAAAAGCTCGTATTTACTTTATCCTGAGAGGGGCGAACTCCAACTCCTTCACACACAGTATTTAAGATAAATTTTAAATATTATATTTCCATCTACGCCTAGTTCGAATAGTGGTCTGTTACAGTAAAATTGTCCGAAATACATTCAGAAATGAAAACGAATGTAAAAATCTAGAATATCGAACTGAATGTGACAAATTTGTGTTTAATGAAATAATATGAAGATGTGTAAACACGAACCAGTCCTCTGAACACACGTCTGGATTAATATGCATTTTTTTAATGTTCTCGAAGTATGATTTCTGTCAAAAATAAACATGGTTAGGATTCCCTGGAATATCACTGTATTAGTTTTTTTGGTTTTCATTAAATATCTGTTTCAAAACTTGATTAAGCTGATTTGTGAAAGCATAAAAACTTTATAATTCGTTTATGAAGTACCTGATCTATTGATTAAAACTTCAAACAAGCAACAACAACGGGAAATGACGACAAAGTTTTAAACGTTTATACTTCCATTTTATTAGTTTTAATGTAATTATTTTTTATTGGTTTTTTATTTTTAATTCCGATTTCGTAGGTACCTCAGAAAGACTTAAATTTATTTGTTCAACCAGAATTTGCTTACCCTAAAGTCATGCAACACGCAACATTTTAAATACGCTAAAAATAAGCTGCAACTATAAAGAAGATTAGACAGTGAAGACGTCGTGAAACAGCAGACATGAAGACTCAAGATTTAAGAAGACATTAACTGATAAGTCTTTAAGGCTAGACTTTTTTAATATCTCAGAGAAGACAATTTGGTGGAGTTTCTCACTTTTCGTGTGTGAGTAAAGGTACTGGGTAAGGAATTGACTAACGGGGTTCGATTCCCTGTAGGGGCAGGTATTTTTCCTTTTCCATCACACCCTTAACGGTTGTCTTCTAACCAATTGGTAAGGCGGACGCAACGTAAAACCGAACTCAGATCAATCCAATGCATCTGTTAAAAACTTTTCATTTGCTATTTTGTCATTTCGAACTAGAAGAGTGATTTTCAAAAAAAAAAAAAATATTTCATAAAATTAAAAGAAAATACGTGTATCTGATAATATATTCTATGTGAAGAAAAAATGTCTGTACTCGATCTAGGTGATATTATTGGATTTGTTATATTTCGGAAACAAAGTTACTCCTTCTCGATATTTACAATGAGATATTTTTGTTTGTTCCAAACTGCGCAGAACATGGATAATTTTGAAGTAGTGGACACATAAAGCACGCAAAACTTCAATAAAATATTTATTTTAATTTAGTCTAGAGCAGTGGTATCCAACCTGGGGTACGCGTACCCCCGGGGGTACGCGAATACATCTTAGGGTGTACGTGAAATTTAAAAAAAAATATTTTATGATAACCATTGAATAATAAGTAATGTAATTTATTTAATTTATTTTAGATGTAGATTATATACTATGTATAACTTGAATTATACACCAACAACTTTGGGGGTACAAAGTTGAAGACAAATTATATCTGGGGGGTACGCGAACAAAAAAGGTTGAATTCTACTGGTCTAGAGTATAACACAACACGAAAAAAACACTAACCACGTCTAAAGAAAAACGTCGACTAACATCAACAGTGTCAACTGATTAAAAATCAACGTTTGTGAAAATATATTTCGTGTTTAACGTTATGAAGCTGCTAATTGCCAATCAGTTCACAATATATCGCTTAAATATCTCTCTGAAAACACAAGGATTAAACAGAGACGACAGAAATCAAAGGTTGCCGGTAGCTGTATGCTGTTTTGTTACGTTGGTATGGAAGACAAAAACGAATCGCGAAAATATTTGAACCTACGTCAGAGAAAGTTAACAATCCTCAGTGAGCAAGAAGGCAGCCGCCATGTTGCTCTGACAGACGGAAGGAAATCGAAAGTACGATGAGACGAAGTGACCTGCACAGGCACGACTTTTGAACAAGATTTTTTTTTTTTTGAAAATTCTGCAATTGGCCCAAAACTTATAAACCTGACATTTATCACAAGTGATAAAAATGTTACGATGTCGCTGGTATAATTTTTTTTAAAATTTTTGATTTTATATATTACTGTTTCTAATACACTTTAACATGTATTTTATAATATTATATTACACTACCACAAATGTTACTAATTAACATGTCAATTGTCACGTTACCATCAAGAGGAGAAATTTAGTATTGTCCAATGAGTACAAATTACAAACGGCGAATTGAAAAACCCTGGAAAAAAACAGCGAAACAATTAGTTAAATGGGTCAAGGTCGAATAAACTTACGTTTCACCTCTTACGTCACGTGACATACGAGTCTAACGGGTGAAGAATGTAGGGGAGGTCATGAACCAGCGAAAAGGGACATCTCACAACGGACCACGAAGACTATATATATATATACAGGGTGATTCAAAAGGTTAGGGCCAAACTGAAGAAGCGTATAGAGGGACTCAGAGAGAACAAGTTTCTAATAGGAATCCATGTCCTCCGAAGTTATCCTGAATCAGTCGACGTCATTGAAGATAGGGACGTCTGATAACATACCGCTGAAATAACCTATTCTCCTACTAGGTTAATTTTATTTTTTTATTAATGTAAACAAGGATTACATTAGCAATCTTACAAACCAGGAGCCTCTGCGCTCGCAAATAACCAAGACGAGACTACAAAGACAGCAAGACACCAGTCACTATAAACTCACAAACGTATTGTAAACAGCCCAGGGGCCTCTGTAGAATCTGATATGAATAGATTATTTCAGCGGTATGTTATTAGACTTTCCTACCTTCAATGACCTCGACTGATTCAAGATAACTTCGGAGGACATGGATTCCTATTCGAAAGTTGTTCTCTCTGAGTCCCTCTAGGCCAGTGGAATTCAACGTTTTTTGTTCGCGTACTCCCAGATATAATTTCTCTTCAACTTTGTACCCCCAAAGTCGTTGGTGTATAATTCAAGTTATACATAGTATATAATCTACATCTAAA
>NW_019059798.1:234830-247290 GCF_000696155.1 Zootermopsis nevadensis
GTCGTGTAGTGTGGTAGAAGTTTCCCGACGTTTCAGAGGTCCTTGTTGCCTCAACTGTTGTTTTATTCGTGCCAAAAAATTTGGCTCAGAGATCGGTACCCTCAGAGATGAGAATCTATATGTGAGATTAGTAATTCTGTGAAGACTGTCAGGGTTCCTTTTTTTTTTTTTTCAAAGTGTATCGTAAATGTTGAGGAAACGTTACAATTCGGCCCGGACGAAACAGTAGCTTGGTATGTTCGCTTGTCGACTGAGGCACTCGCCCTAAGCGACGTTCGTGTCTTTGTCTCAAGCAGAATTACAGGCTGTGAACAATGAGATATCATGGACGTCTGTCTACGTTTATCTCTGTTTGTCCTGTATCTGTAAGAAACTTGTGATGGGACAGTCCAACCTACCTTCTAAACTATTCTACAAAGCGTTTTACAAGAACTTAATTTTGAGCTGAGACAGGCCACAGGGCCAGATCCTAATAGAGTGAGTTAATGAATTTATACAAGCGAAGAGACCCTTTTCTGTGTTAAGGGAAACTAAGGAGGAGTCGGATTCAAGCAGACAAGAATACAAGACACCATGAGACATACCACGTGTGATAAAATCCTCGGGTTGAAAGCGAATCTTTCATTCACTCTCTAATTTTAAAGTCTCTGCTTAATTGTGCTCTTTTCCTTGCATTATCTATCACTAAGGGAAACTCTGTAGTCAATTTCCCTAGGCTTCTGTGGTGATGAGATTATTTATTACATTTCGTCACTGTAATACGAGGCGCGTCCTCAAAGTAAGTTTCCCTGGGGCCGTTTACAGAAACAAAACACAATTTCATGGAAATATTTATTGCAACAGATACAGCAAGTGTCCAGCTATTTTTCAACATATTCGCCACCGGAATTGAGACATTGGTCATACCGGGGGACCAACTTTTGAATACCTGTGTCGTAGAAGTCGGCCGCCTGGGATTGGAACCACTGTGTGACAACCATCTCCGCCTCTCTGTCATTCTCAAAACGCTGACGCTGACCGGACAGGAATTTCTTGAGGTGTAGGAAAAGATGGAAATCACTGGGAGCGAGGTCCAGGTTGTAGGGTGAATGATTAAACACCTCCCAGCTAAACTCCTGCAGGAGACTTGCTGTCCGTCGAACCGTGTGCGGCCTAGCGTTATCACTGACCGCACTTCACAGTCGGCGGGAGCTGGAATAAGAACCTCCATCTTCAACAGCCGCAACGATGCTACTGTGAGAACGCCCGCTTAGCGGCAGATTCCACCCCCCATCACCCAGTTTCTTATAATCGCTGCGGGGTCATTCAGTTACGAGTGCAGGATAAAATGAACAGGATCTTGCAATTTAACGTCACAGAGAAAAGAACTCGTGAGCGTTTATAAAATGCAACCCTGTGTTAAACATAATCCCATCTACGCCTAGGTTTTCCAAGTGATCTCTTTCCTTCAGGCTTTTTTGGATTAAAATTTTATCTCCATTTGTCATTTTCCATGAGCTTTCTACATGTCCCATCCATCTTATCTTCGTCGATGTAACAATCTATATAATTTACAATGAATAGTACAGATTGTCAATTGTTTCTATCTTCCTATTATTTAAGCTCCTATTTATTGATTAAAATAAATATAACCTACTTTATTTCCCCGAGGAAATACCAAGAGACAAAATGATGTTTCAATTCTGTCAAATAAGTCTAAAATATTAATTTATTTCTTGTGTTCTTATTTGAAATATTTCATAGTTTAATAAATAGTAGTAATAAAATAATAATAATCACTAAAGATTATGTGGATATTGGTCTTCTAGTATATAACACTGTTTCGGAGTAATATAATGCCTTCATCTTCAGGACTAACGTGATATAAAGAGCCCCTAAGTACAACTTGTTTAATTGTCGAGAGGTTCGGTGAAGACCGTTCTTCAACTGTTTCTGTCAAGAACCAGTCTTGTCTGTCCAGTCTGAGGCTAGATGTCGCCTTGACGTAACATCAGACTCGCGTAAAGTCCTTCATGCCACGCATTCTGCTCAAACAGGTTTATCCTCACTGAAGCAGCTCCCCTCCCCTCCCTCCCTCCCCCTCTCACCCCGCCACTTCTACATTTTACCACAATATTCTTCTGTTCACTTGTTTCTTGTTTCCCTACGCGTTTTGAGCTCATACACAGCGGTTTCAAGCCGATTACAGCGGGGAAGGGAGGGGAAAGGAAGAGTGGGTAGGGGAAGGGAGGGAGGGTTCTGACAAAGCACGAGACACATTTCGCTTCGCACGTTCATACAGAAAAGCTTGGCGTTGTTTTATAAAGACGATTAAATTAGCACAAACCCCTGTCAGCAAAAAGACCAAAAATGTGGATTAGGGAACGCGGTCGAAGATATTAGACGAGTCGTAATTAAGATTAACACCGGTCACGTGATCACGAAAAGTCGAAGCTCTCAGCTTTTCACAGTTTGCGTAAGGAATATATATATATATAGCACGCCTGATAGACGTAAGAAATAAATACGAGGTGTGGGTGACTTTAAAATTGACATTACAGAAATGATGTGGCGGTATTTGCATTGGATTCAACTGGCTCACGAAGATGACCAGCGGTTGGGTTCACGTGGAAACGGAAATGGATAAAATTAATTTCTCATTAAGAACTGTACTTTATAGCTTCTTAGGTAATTTAACGACGTTACATCTAGTACAGAAGTTACAGAGCGCTGCAGGCCTTGCATCTACAGGGTGGGTGGAAAGTAAGTAGGCATTGAGATGGTTATAATCTCTATATTTCCAATGCAAAGCGATTATTTAATGACCTATAATTCCTACCCTAAAGTAGAAAAATGATCTGAGGGTGTTTCAGAACAGGGATAATATTAGTACTTAAAATGGAGAAGTAGGGTTATAATTTATATTTTTCATAAATAATTAATAAGGTGATAAATATGTTCGGGACGAATGGAAGATATGTACAGGGTGGGGCGACGTTCAATGATAATTTTTATATACAGCAATCGATTTATTAAAAGTAATTATGAGTTGAAAGACAAGTATTTGCCATTACTGAGGAGATTTATAACGAAATAATTTCTTTAAAAATTACAAACGTCAGATTCGTCCACAAAGATTGATGAACTAGGCTCATAATACTTTCCATAACGCGCGGCCGGTGATAAGGTATTAATTACTTAAGAAATTCTGTGTTTTAGATTTCTTCTGTGTCCCCCTAAAGACAGCCACATTCAAATTATTGGCAGTGACAACTTGAAATCTCATGTTTCAGAGACTGACACGTCAAGAGACGATTTTAACTTTACAATTCTTCGATATATGCACAAGAGTTGTTATTTGGTATCTGAGATCGTCGTTGATAATCCCCTTGAAACACAGATCTTGTACCTGTCGATTAATTAGGCGTACCTTTGGGGTATATCGTTCTCAATCTTATGCCAACAACATGGTCGAACGAACGTAAACAAAGCATAAGTGGACATTTTGTTTATTGCAGTGATATTTCTTCCAGATATACTTTTCTCTTGAGTTTGGAATTTGTCATTACTGAACGTAACTCAATAAAGGAATAAAGCTTCGATCTAATGCGATTCGCGTGACGTTTGTGACCACTGGGACACAGAGCATCTACAACAGCAACTTTTGTTACGTTCCAACTTACTTCCCCGATTTAAACCTCTCGAGAAATCACTAAGAGGCAATGTTAAAGACACAGAAGACACGTATTCACCATTTCAGAACACTGTTGGTGGTGGGAGGTCAGGTATACAAGGTGCGATCGGAAAGTTTCAAGACTGTGTCAATAGAGAACGAACCGGATGTAGTACGAGCTTCTGCCGCTAGGGGGTGCGGCCTACATTCATAGTGAATCAGTGTGCCAGCCGGCATCATCGAATTAGCATTTGTTTCTTAGTTACGGGCGTTTTGGTAGTGCATTACACCGACCCTCCTGCGATTTCGGAATGGCGGATTTTCATGAACAAATCAAATTTTGCCAAAGACTCGCCAAAACCGCTACGGAAACCTATGAAATGCTAAAGCAAACATTTGGGGAGTCCGCAAACTTTTGTGTGGCATTCACGTTTTAAAAATGGCCGAACCCCTGTCGATGATGACGAGCGTTCTGGACGACCATCTTCGAGCACAACGCCCGAAAATGTTACCAAGATTCGGCAGGCCATTCACGAAGATCGACGTCGTACCATAACGACTTGTGCGACATTGTTGGGATAGGCTATGGGACATGTCAGCTGATTCTAAAGGAAGAACTCCACATGCGACGCATCCTGTCTGAGGACCAGAAGCAGAATCGACTTCTCGTTTGTCAGGAGCTCAAAGATCTTGCAAGAACCGACCCCAACTTCCTTTCTAAGCTCCGTGTGACTTCTTCCTCTTCCCAAAGATGAAAATTCAGCTAAAGGGAAGGAGATTTGAGACGATAGAAGAGATTCAGGCAGAATCGCAGATGGTGCTTGACAGGCTGACAAAGAAAGATTTCCAGGGATGCTTCCAGGCTTGGCAGCGGCGCTGGGATCGTTGTGTTCACTCCCAGGGGAACTACTTCGGGGGTGATGGATGAATTTAATACCTGAGATAAGTGTACGGGTTTTTATACGCGCAGTCTGAAAACTTTCCGATCGCACCTCGTACACCTGGGTAGGTTAATCATCGGAGGTGAACTCAGGATCTATCAGAGAAGACACCGGATCGACACCAGAGTGTGTAGACGCTGTAGTGACAAGAGAAATCCTTTGCTCTGCATGAAATCGAACCCCGTTCACCTAACCTCATCAAATACGCGTACAGGACAGTCAGTTACAAAGACAAGAGTATAAAACAAGTTATAAGAATGGGTACCATCTCATTTGGCTTTAACATCGTCCCTAAAAGAAATTACTGTACTTTAAAACGCAACAGATAACAAGAACGAGTTCCTGGGTCACCCTTCTTAAAGAGACCTTTCTGTCTGACTCCCTTGTTGCTTCAGAAGGGAGCGCATAACAGGGCTTTAAGGAACGTAGCGAACGATTCCATACCAAGTCAGATCCTCAATATAAAAAGGAAGGAAATTCACTGGCATAAACTGCTTTCAGTCCTGCTCAGCGTTACGCTGGGAAATCTGTCTGAACGAGAGAATTAACAAGTGCCAATTTACGATGAATAGTAGGGGCCAGAGTTCAGGTTTATTTTCAATACGTCATCTGGCGTTTATAGAAAAACATTTATTAGTAATATTTTTTGACGTAAATACGTCTATATTTTAGGGCCAGTGTCATTCGGCAAAAATGTGTTACGAAAAAGGGAATCGAAAAAGTGTAACTTCATTGTTATGTTACTTAGGAAACCTCATCTGTTTACTCGGCATTGTTGTTACCTATAAAACATTACATTACATTACTTTACATTACATTCATCTACCACAGACCCATCTTAAGCGTAACTAATTGAAGTTAAATAAGCAAAGTCTTAATCAAACTTATCTCAATTGTAAAGCATGTATAAAGGAAATATTTAGAATAAAGCCAATATATAAACTTCCTTTCCGTATAGACGTATTTACGTCAAATTCTCCGGAACCGTGGTTCCAATGTCACTTTTTTTTCTTCAGAATTTGTAATGTCGGTAACAATAATGTACCAGCCCATAAACATGTCAGTAGCCATCACACGCTTGATATTAAACACGTAGAGAAATGTGATCAGTGACAAAATACTATCGCCATTTCATTCATTCTGAATGTTTTTTTTGTAATTGTTCCCGTGACGTCACAATGTCATTACACTGCGATACCATCGAATTTCATCGCCTGGGGTGAGGGGGGGTTGTGTCATTGCGTTAAGCGAAAAATAAACTGTCTATATGCGCATGTGTAATGCCATGATATCGATAGATCGAAAACGTAAGACTGTCGATTATAACCGTATTAAAAACTTAACTTGGTATAACCGACGTGATCTGACAGAATCAAATATAAATTTCACGTTAAAAGTTAGTTTAATAATTAATTTGCAAAGATTGAGCTCAAGAGGTTAGAAGGTCATGTAGACAGGTGGACGAAGATAATATTAAAAACGAGTATAAGAAAGACTGATATTTTGATGTCTGTAAGAGAATTAAATTTCCCAAACCCTAGCTGGCTAAATTACTCTAAAAAAATCAGAGTTCTTCTTGAGAAGCTTCTCTGCTCAAGAAATTGGACGGATTTCATACAGCCCAAAGCCCGTTCACAACTGTCCAGTCCACACATTATTTATTCAAAAATTCATTCAAATATTTTCGTCACCTAAACATAAGTCTCTTCGTTAATATCCACGCTCCTTGGGTCGTGAAAATGAATTTGCCAAGTCCAAGGCCCGTTATGTCCTTTATTGTGAGATATTGTAAGCCCCCTCCACCTGACACATGAGCCCGGGGATCACCCCTTGTCTGTTCTCCGCGACTGTTCAATACACTGCAGTTATGCTCCGTATCTGTCGCTCCATCCGCAAGCAGAGAACACGACAGCTGTTGGATTTCGTTCCAGAAGGTATATCTTAATACAATAGCCATAAAACATTTCTGCAGGCGGAATTTTCAAGCAGAAAGCTAGAAGCAGTTTACTTGTTCGATATTATAATTATGTCTCGTCTTCTACAACGAGGAAGTACAGTCTATGCAAAGAAAACATGTCCTCAATAACAAATGAAGATAACCTGTGCGTTGGAATGACACCATGGCGGCCTCCCGCATGGAGCACGATGAATCTCATGTATGTTACGTCATGGTTTTCGATAGGGACCATCGCGTTGTTTCTCGTCTCTTTACAAAAGAAATTCAAGCTCCTACACAATTTTCCTCAAGAGAGTGACACGGCGTGAACTACACTGAGGATGTAGGTAGGTGTTTCCTAACCTTTTTCCGTGGAGGTACCACAAAAGTAATTTTTCATTTCCCGAGAAAAACTATGAAAACGTACTGACTGACCTGTTCCTGCTCTCGTGATTCATACAGTTCACAGGATATTATACTGTCTAGTCAAGGACAGTACCTTGGCTTAACCCCACCTCCCACGTCATCACTGTGTGTGTGTACATGGGAGATTATGTCTCGACCTCAGCGTCCATTCATGCTCCATCGTACGTCTATTCAACAGAAGGGACCTCCCCCCACTATATCGATGTCAAAAGGCAGGATACAAGTGTCCTTGACAAGATAATCCGGAGTCATTAACCAAGAGATCTTGTTCCCGCAAGATGAAAATTCCTGGTATCCAAATGATGTGAAAACTTGAGTACTAATTTGACAGGGGAGAGTGTTCCTTGAGAAAAATAGTCGAGAAATATCCTGCCACATACAGGACCCAAAGGTTCACTAACTACTCACAAGATCCATCCACTGGCCACTATCCTCAGCCAGGCGAATCCACTCCACATTCTTCCATTCTATTTCCTACGAAATAATTTTAATTTTATCTTCCAATCGAAGATAAATTATCTTCACATTTAACGAGTATGAAAATCCTGGGGATCGCTGTCCACTGGGTGCTGCACAATGTAATCTGGTAGATACTGACCGACGTTTCAGAGGAGCTCTCTATCTCCACCACTACAATACACCGTAAGTAGGCTATATGAGAAAATACGTAAAATACGTATTTATTGTTACGTGAACAAGAGCAGCTTTTGGTATCAAAGTAGTGGCCTCCTGCATTGTGTAGCTCTCTGTCCTTAACCAGTCAGTTCTGTAACTCTCTGCAAGTAAACACTCAGTTCTGTATCTCTCTGCCCTTAACCACTCAGTTCTGTAACTCTGTCCTTAGCCAGCCAGTTCTGTAACTGTCCTTAAGCACTCAGTTCTGTAACTCTCTGCAAGTAAACACTCAGTTCCGTAGCTCACTGTCCTTAACCACTCTGTTCTGTAGCTCTCTGTCCTTAACCACTCAGTTCTGTAACTGTCCTTAAGCACTCAGTTCTGTATCTCTCTGCCCTTAACCACTCAGTTCTTTAACTCTGCCCTTAACCACTCAGTTCTGTAGCTCTGTCCTTACCCAGCCAGTTCTGTAAATGTCCTTAAGCACTCAGTTCTGAAATTCTCTGTCCTTAACCACTCAGTTCTGTAGCTCTCTGTCCTTAACCACTCAGTTCTGTATCTCTCTGTCCTTAACCAGTCAATGGGGGTAACCGGCCTGGACGGACATGGCACACTTTTCTTCTTTCAGCTGGTGTACTCTGACATCGATTGTGTTGGGGGGTGAGAGAGGGGGGAGAGAGGGAGAGAGAAAAGCTGGTGAACTGAGCGGAAAGGAGAATGAAACAACGTGTAAATCAACAGTGGAGAAAGTTAAATTGGGTCATAAGAGAACATTACGACTACAGCATTTCAAGCCGTTGGTGCTACATGCATCAAACAAATGAAACACTTGGTCCGGAAAACATCCGAAACAAATGCATAACTCTTTGTTTTATGACTCGGCCGATTTACTAGTTGCAGTTTGCACCTTATTTACATTTCATGTAGACTACTCTACTGATATACAGGGTGTACATAAAATATTGTAACAGTTTTAAAAAAGGAGCTTAGAAAAACAGTGTGAGAGGTTGTGCAGTGGATAGGGACTAGGGACGAGATTTTGGTAACACGAAAAAGATTTCGGATTCCATTAAATATGGAGATTTTCTTACTAGCTGAACGACTATCAGCTTCTCAAAAAGGCCTCTGTCTCAAAGAGTTCGTTGGTTAGTTTAGTATGGTATAGTTCGGTTTATTTTAGTTGACTGGTTAGTTTAGGTTAGTTATGTAATATGTTTTCGAAAGAGTTGTAACCTCGTGCTCGTGCATGTTGTAGAAAGTCAGAGGACTGCATATAATTGAAACAAATTAAGCTTATTAAAATAGATGTTGATGAAATTCGGGGTTACAGATGAGTTCCAGTTTAATCCAGTGTGGTCCAGTTTTACATCATTTCCATGAATGTAAAGTGGGATGTTTCTTTATGTTTGTCGTGTGATTTATTAAGCCTTGTGAATCATGCCTTTTTATACTAATACAAACTACGCCTACACATGAACCAACGGAAAGGCCAGTGGTCGACTGAGTGGTCACCTTGACATCTCGGCTTCCACGAACATTAACGCTGTTCCATCCCAAAGGACTGGAATGTTTGCTATAGGCTGAGACGACGTATGTATGTATGTATGGAACCGGGCTTCTAACGGACCCCTTGTCCATACCCCAGGTATATGAATGAATGCGGACCAGCGGTGGAATGATATTAACTCGGAGAAAAGCCTGTCTCAGTGCCACTTTGCATATCACAAATTCTAATCTCTAATAAAACAGGAAGAAATATGCGTACATGCAGAGACGTTTGACATCCGCGAAAACCATCCTCTATCCCTTTGTTCAGTCATATACCCTCGTATATACATAAACGTTAGTTCAAGAATATAGCTACTGAAATATTCCTTCCTGACCTATTTTACGTGTAAAAACGAATGAAACATCCATTTAGTGTTACAACCAAGATTTAGTGACTGTCGTCTTCTGCTTAATTAGAGGACTACTATTAGGTGCAAAATAATTAATATCAGAACATGTTCGCTCCACCACTCTCATCTTGTTACGCAGTTAAATTAAGGGATTTATTGTTGTTTGCCCCAGATGTCACCGCGACTGAACAGCGGTAGTATTATATATATATATATAAAACCAACTTAATCCAAAGACTGCCAAATCTCGTACGCTATTCTTAGATGTCGCCGGCAGTCAGCATTACGCCACACAGCGGAAATGTATTTGATTAATTTCTCAAAAGGACTGGAAATACCAATAAAAGCATGAAGGCTTTCGTTACAATTAGTATAATACGTATCACTTGACACTGGGATCAGCCTGGGAATGTCCCTTAAAAGAGCGACCCTCCCCCCTTAAAAGGGAACTTAAATGACGTGCCCTTCGTTTGAGTCCTACGTTCAGTAATTGAGTTACAGTAATGTACAATCTTGTGATTAGGAAATTCTCAAAACTGTGTCGCTCAGAACTTAGATCAGAGAGAGAGAGAGAGAGAGAGAGAGAGAGAGAGAGAGAGAGAGAGAGAGAGAGAGAGAGAGAGAGAGAGAGAGAGAGAAAGAGAGAGAGAGAGAGCTCCCCGGGGTTTTGAAAAGTTCTGTACTGTTGAATAATCATCATGAGTCCGGCTTTCAATGTTGAAAGTCGGTGACCCATCATTAAACACATTCCACATTTAAATGCGGACAAATCCATGATGGGTTTTCTTGGGAAAGAAAATCTTGAGGTAGTTTCCCGTTGCTTTCCTGTTGAATATTTTTTTATAAATAACATTATCATATTTTGAATTACCAATGGCCTATAATTGTCTGTCGTCTGAAAGAAACTGCGTGTAGCAATAAACAAAATCGGGTGTGGAGTATAAATGCATATTTTCTGTTGATTTAACCGTTATTGTTACTATTAGGGTAAAAGTGCTTATTCTTAGGAAGTCTGACCATGAGCATGTTTTGAAACAATTAATTCGGTGACTAAGAACTGTAATTTAATTCTTCACAAAAGATGCAATTTGGCCACGGGTTATAAACATTACTTTTTTCCTGCAATAATTTGCGCTCATGAATAATCCCATTCTGAATGTTTGCATGCAGATGCACATATACTGTTTTTCATGTCTTACTGTTTTCCTTCTAATTTGTGTTGAAATTTCTGCTTTACTTCTATTTGTCTATGGAATTTGGGGGGGGGGGCTGTTAGTAACTGACGATCATTACACGGGCTCTGGTCGAAAGTTAGTAATTACTGGTGTGTATGAATACTACGCGTTTCATAACTTCTATAATTTACAGGTTCGATGCATAACATTCACAATGGAGTCAGATCGATTTCTCTAGAGAAATTAAGCATTCATGACATTCGTGCAGTAAGCCTGATAAGATAAATTACATTTCGGGCTCATGTTATTCAATCCTCTGTAACACTAGGGAGTTGGGAAACTGCGACCTTCGCAAGCTCGGGACTAAACTAAATTTGAATGAAAATTATTTGTCAGAGGAGAACTGTAAATGTTCAAATATAAAGTTAGTTCAGTGTAGAAATATTGACATATATTTCGGACGTATTTGGCTCAAATTTCGTCTGGGCCGTCTAGATTATCAGAGATTTTTCACAGTTTTACTAAGTCTCGCCAGGAAATTACAGGAAATGAAACAGTAAGCCCAAACTAAGCAGTTTGGTAAAACTGTAACTCTTTGTGTAAGGCCTATCTACTCCGGCAGTACCTGACTCGAATCTCGGATTGATTATTGATTATCTAGAGGAGTTGTGTGGTTTTGTTTTGGTACTTCTAAGCGAATGGCGGTATAGTATTTTGAAATAACCCATAACAAATTATTGACACATTATTTTCTGTTCTTCTTTCACTCGACGAAAAATCTGCTGTTGATAAAGCGTCGTTAATTATCATACGATGGTAAGGAACATGGTAGATTCTGCTTTGAGTGGATAAAAACGCTTACAAATGTTCCGCCATTAGGAGACAAATGATTGTGTCACTGCGCATGACGGACGTAGGTAGCCTATACTCATAAAAGTGTTTAAATCAATATCTGTTACCCTGAAGTTTCTAATAGTCTTTTATCACAAACAATTTCTGAAGCGTCTCACCAAATAACATATTTTAACATTTGGGTAACGAGGTCTGGCAAAAAACATGAATTTGACAAAATATGCACATAGGTTATCTGCAAACACATCCTCAAAGTAGTGACGTATCGTGAAGCAAACAAGCATGACACACAGCAAGTTTGTTAATTGTGAAAATAAATAACTGAAGTTGGGTAATTTTTCTTTGAACAAACTTATTGTATTATATTTAATTGTGACACAAATTTTTTTCCATAAAACACTTGCGAGTAGGTTAAACAATTGTGTGGCGAGCTAACGATACCGCCACAAGCAATTTTTACGATAATGTGAACGTTTAAATTCGTATTCGTTTCTGGTTGTTTATTTATTTGTTATCTATTTAACAACACTGTTACTAGCTCAGCTGACAGGATGATTAATTAATTCATGAATTGGAAAAGATACAGAAGGTGGTAGTTATGACCTACTTTACGGTATATCTCGACTATTTGATGAAAGGCAACTGACTCCTTGGAGCAGAGTCTATCTTGAGAAGCTAATAATCGCTAAGACTCAAGAAATTCCTCGTCTTATTTTATACCCAAAGGTTCATTACTAAGCTCACAAAGCCCGCCACTGGTTCTTATAGTAATAATTTTAGTCTACACCCTGATATCTTGTTTCTTTAAAATCCACTTTCTGGGGGAGACCGTCCGTGTGGAATCGCGGCCACTAATGGCCCACTGCCCATTCCTCAGATGATACATGAGTGAATATGGAGCAGCGGTGGAATAATAGTAACAGGGTAAAACCGAAGAAACTCGGGGGGGGGGGGGGGGGGGTTGT
>NW_019059798.1:247726-266108 GCF_000696155.1 Zootermopsis nevadensis
GGGGGGGGGGGGCTATTTCAGTGCCACTTTGTCCACCACAGTTAGTACATGGACGGTCGTTTGATCGAACCGACGGTTTCTGGGTTCAGATTTAATCTTGGGGTTTTACGAATATGATTCCATCACCACTGGGTCGCAACGTTTGTCCAAGACTGTTCTGAATTTGAAAGGAGGAGAAATTGGACTGCGTCGGCAAGAGAAACACATGGGACTGAGTGAGAGCAGTGCTGCATTTGTTATGATTGATCTCGAAAAAAATATAGATCAAATAGCTCTGCTACTTCCTTCATACCTTCCGGTATTGTACCCTACACCGGAAGTATATTCGCCATATTTGGAATGTAACACATGCGCATGGCGCTCGTCTTCCTTGAGCTTCGTTCTGTGCTTTTTAGAGGGCACCAGAATCTTCAATTTGTCAATGAAATGTCAAACGAACATTGGTGTGGTTGTAGTTAAGCTATACTGCTAAGAAAAACTTTTTCCAGCATCTGTAATTCACCAGACAGCATAGAAGTGTGATAGTGCCAACTTATTGTAAAACAAGGCAAGTGAATACGTCCATTAGCATACGGGTGACAAATTATGTACGGTGCGATACATATTTCACGTCTTCCATAAATCCGGTTTTTCTGAAGGCATTTTTATCAGTACACTTTCTTTTTCTGTATTGAAGTTAATAGAGTGGCTAGTGTGAAAAGAGATCCTCTTATTAAAATCTCGGTAGTATCCAGCGCACGAGATATTGAAGCTGTTGTCTGGAGAAGACGAGATATAGTAATGAGTGATCAAGACGTGGATGATGTTGCTTTCTTGACAGGTAGGCCAAAGAAGAATCTTATCTGCAAGTTGTAGCTACATGTAGGACGGAAATCGCGGAAGACACGGTTTGAAAGAGAAGGCCAATTTGAGTATATTTTTATGGCCAAGTGACCTAATTAAGATTGATGTTATTGCAGGTGATAGTCAAACTGGAATCAATAAACGAAGCTTGTATGAGCACAATGGAGTTGCTGTATGTTCTCAGAAGAGAGCAATGTGCATTGCAACGACCGTGTTTGCTACACTGTTTGTCATATCGCTCATCATTGCATATGCAGGACCCCAAAATGGTAACTATTTTAAACAATTTTAGTTGTTAACGTCCTTATGGAAATTCATTTGTTAAAGTATAGCTAGTAATATTGTCTAATTATGGGATGAATTCAAATCTTGCAGAGTGCCCTTGTGCAGGAGAGAAACCAGATGACTTGGGAGAAGAGGTGTTGTCAAACTCTACAGGACCACCAGTACCACTTGCAACAAATGGCGAGGTGTTTCCATGGAACAATGTTCGCCTTCCCAGTTTTGTTCGACCTACTCGATACAACATTACAATTCACCCAAATCTTACAACTTTGGAGGTCAAAGGTAATTGATTTGTTATAGTGTTATCAACAGACTACTCTGTTACAGTTATGTTAGTCCTTCCATGTGAATCCCAAGTTAGTAACTTCAAAGAGGTCATTCTGGCTTTCTTCCCATCCCTTTGAACCCATCTGACATGCAATTTATATACATCTGTCATTTTATGCCACATAATTACAGTCTCATCATCTACATTCCTGTTGGTCCCTTCTGAGACAATTGTACACACAGTAGAGATGAAATTTCTTCATGAGTAGGTAGATACATATAAAGTGCCAACATAGCATGGATATCAGAAAAGAATAAATATTTTTACAATAAATATGTTAAAATTTTCATTAAATTATAGTACTTGTTTGGGTGCTGTATGACACCATTTCCAGAACATCTTTTATTCCTGCAGTGCTCCATACTCATTGCTTAGGTTTTATTAGATTAAATTATGTCAAGTCAGGTTAACTTAGCTTACATGTCCCAATGGGTCGGCCCCCTGCTCATTGGGCAGACTCTTGCCGCTGAGCACATCAGGGATACACGTGGCTATACTACTATTCATTGGACAACCCTAGCACGTGACAGAGAGGACTGGAGGAGATGCTGGGGCCCGCGCGTGAGCTGAAGAACAGGTCGCTTAAGTGCTAAGCGCTAAGTACATGTCCCAAGATATTATTTAAATATAACCTGAGGAAGTGTACTGAAGTGCAGGTATTGGGTAAAGTTATTAAATTTCTTTCTTTCATGTCTTTAAATACAGACCATGGATTTTCTTATAAATTTAGTATCTCTAATTATGTTAAAAATTGATTTGTATTTCAGGTCAGGTGACAATAGAATTTCATGTAGAAAAAGACACCAATTTTATTGTCTTCCATAGTAAAAATCTGACAATAACTGAAAAGGTGAGAATTGTATTCTTGTATTACCATCTAGTATATAAAATAGAATGTTTGTTTATGTACTGATTCATTGTTTAGCTTTCCTCAAGTTTAGTGCTCATTGATGAAATGAGTATAATTAAGAGTAACTTTAGTGATGAAATCTTAAGAACATGACTGTCTTCTGGGTTGTAGCACCATCTAGTCCAGTAGATGGTTGCCAATGTTTCAGAGGTCCTTGCTGCTTCCATCATCAGGTTTATTGCCCTGCTGTTAGAGGTAGCAGGGACCTCTGAAACACTGGCAACCATCTACTGGACTATCTTTATTCTTTTATGGCTATTAAATTATTTTACAATTCTTAACTCAGTAGAATTTAGTAAAATTAAATGCTGTATACGAAACTTAACGTACTAAGTGTAGTTGTGTATCTGGGACATTTAAATTGATTGACGTGAGAGCGTTTGGTTATAATGAATGTAAGTGACGTGGCAGAGGGTCGAATGGGCTAAAATATGCGGTACCAAACCCATGTGGTGCATCTTAAAGTAGGACACAAAGGCTTAACTGTCTTTTACCTTGTGATTGTCTAAGGTGTGTATGTATAAATTAAACAAATTGTTCATGAGTATTGTATCAGATATAATGTGGGTTTATGATAAAGAGACTCAAGTACATGGTCACTATAAAAAAGTTATTCCAAATGTTAGTGGAGTTTTTTTGTTATGGTACTTACTTAGTATTTAATAGATTCACTAGTTTTTAGTTACTTGTACTTCTTCATGATGAATATAATAGATAATGGTAATTTGTCCCAGCATTATATCCTCAAGATGTGCACACACACATTTTTAGTCTTGTAAGTAGAAAGAGATGAATGGTTAGTTTCCATGTTCCAACTTCTCTTACACCTGGGAAAATAAATTATGGTTTTATTTTTAATCTACTCTTTCAAAATTACATTCAATGTCAAATTTAGTTATCTGTGTGAGAGATATCTTATTTTTTAAAAGAGACCAATAGTGTTTGATGTTTTTCTTGGCTTCAGAATGTCCAGAATGGAAAAGGTCAGCTATTAAATATAACAAGGTTGTTAGAATATTCAGCTGCTCAGCAGATGTATCTGCAAGTGAAGGAAAAGTTCAAAAGGAGAGGTCATTACGTCTTGAATCTTCGTTTCCAGTTTCGGCTCTCTCGTGAGCTGGAAGGCTTTTATATTAGCAGTTATCATGCTGAAGATGGCAAAACCAAGTAAGGATATTTGTTAAGCTGAATACAATAAGCCCATTTTGCAGTGGTATAATGTTTGGTCACCTTTTGTATGAATTGGAAGAATATTCTCTTTCTGCTAATCAGGAACTGTTTTGTGTTTCTACATCCTTTATACCACTATTCTAGGATACAAACAAGATGGTGGGTGATGATAACTGACTTCTGTGATGTTGTGCCATGTTATCTGGTAGTTTATTGGCATTTCAGAGGTGTTTGTTACCTCTGTTATCAGGAGATGATGAAGGCAGCAAGAACTGCTGAATCATCTGCAAACATCTAAGAGGCTGCATGACACAACATCCCAGAAGACAGTCTTGTCCATATTTGTTACTGCAAGAACCCTCCATTGTACCAAATTGGTGGTGACTGTGTTAGTTGAATGGTAAGGCTGGGGCCACATGACCGTACAAAGTATGTCTATTGTAACGCACAGCGTGACGTCCGTCATAGAATTATGAAGGGGCAAGACCACAGAACGCAGCGGATTCTTCCGGCTCCATTGGGGCAACTGACGCATCACACTGCGCTCGTGTGGTGTCCTCACCTATGTCCGTACAAAAGTATGTCCGTTGCAATGGACATACTTTGTACGGTCGTGTGGCCAGGCATTAAGAAGGAGAGATGTTAGTCCACTCGTCTCAGCCAGCCTTTGTTACAAAAGGCCATTACTCACATGCTATAATTTTGTAGTTTTAGTATAGGTGTTTGCATTATATTTTGTGCAATTATATAATGAACATAGTAAGAAACTCAATTAAATATGTAAGATTTGAGGTTTTCTTTACAAGTTGCAGATATTATGCTAATAAATGCATTATAATTCATTGATGTACTTTATTTCATTGCTTCTGAAATACAAATTAATTTTATTGTAACAATATTTTTTTAAAACTGACATTTTATTTTATAATTATGATGTTTTATGAATTTTAATCTGCAAGTATAGTAATAAATGGTGAACATGCTGGAGATCAAAATGTTTGTAGTATGAAGTAATTGAAAGATGGCACTGTCTTGATTTTGTTATTAAAATATATTCCAGCTGTAAAGAAGGCTGTGTTGCAGAACAGAGCACTGTGACATTGTGTAAAAAAGTGGACAATACGTACAAAGTTACTGTCTTAAATACTTTTCATTTGTTACTGCATTGCAGATATTTAGCAACTACACATTTTGAACCAACTTATGCCAGATCAGCTTTTCCTTGCTTTGATGAGCCACAGTTCAAAGCACGGTTCAAGATGTCAATATTCAGAGATAGGTTCCACATTGCTCTCTTCAACATGCCTGTCGTCAACACGGAAGATGCTGGTTTCTACATGGGGACTGGTCTGGTTAGCTTGTTGAAATCATAATGGAATGTTAGCTTCAATGGAGTGAGAGTGTATTAATATTCCACTTAAGTGTGTTAGTTTCATTGACTGTAGTAACTTGTGTGTGAGTCAGAATGTGAAAAGCTCTAATGAATCTGAACAATTGTGAAATTTTGAAAGGCAGACCATTGGAAGTAGTCTAGGATGAGACTTTATAATATCAGTCTCAGGTGTTACCCTAAAACATACCTCTTTTCTGGCAGTTTTTCTCAGGTCATCCATGTACTAGACTTTACATACTTATTTTCCAGTCATCTATACACCAAAACCCACAATTGCGTATATAAGCCTTGAAGCATAAGTGTGGAACCTACAGTGATAAATTACACAAGACAAATGTATTGAAATAATGTTGAGACTACAGGAAGGAGAGGTCTATCACACAGATTTGAAATTTTCCTCATCTCGACTCACCAAACAGATCAAAATTCAAACCCTGGCCATTCCACATGGGGTTTTTTATTGTGTAAAACTGCATTAGGAGTGATTTCAGAATGCCCCAGGTTCCAGTTGTTTGTTTTCCATTGGCAGTTGTAAAATTTATGGACTGCAATTGTGGTTATAGTTTAGGAGGAACAAATTTGGGTATCCAAAAAACTTACTGAATTAATTGAAATTTTACCTAAATACTAATTTGTTTGAGCAGTAAATTGTTATTTGAAATATTTGATCAACTGAAAATGAAACCTGTTGTTCTAATTGCTACAGTTGCGTGATGATTTTCAAGAGTCCGTTGAGATGAGCACATATCTAGTGGCATTTGTGGTGTGTGACTACAAGCGAATCACTAGACAAACTCAGAAGAAAGTCTCTGTATCAGTCTATGCCCCTAATGAAATGATATCTCAGGCCAGTTTTGCACTGTCAACTGCTGCAGATGCCATGGATTATTATGAGGAGTTCTTTGGAGTCCCTTACCCACTACCAAAGCAAGGTAAATTAAATTTGTTGTTTGTTATTTTGTAATGGATCTGACATATTTATACATGTATAACAAATAATAACATTGGAGTAATTTTAAACGCAGTTTTGTTATTTTTAATTCTAATATACTTGTTCTGCCAGTCCTCATCATAAAATTTTGTGTACTCCTTCATAAAGTGACAAACAATTGTAGAAATCATTTCCTCTCATTAAATTCCATTGAATCCAGGCTGTTTTTATAGGTTGTGTGGTCACTCTGAACCCCCATCTGATAAGTGTTCCTTCCTTTGTCTACCACCCAGTTAGACAGAAATGATAATAAATGGGTACAGATTTCAGTAAACCATTTATTATTGTGTTTTTTTTTACAGATTTGATTGCTATTCCTGATTTTGCTGCTGGAGCAATGGAAAACTGGGGACTGATCACATACAGAGAAACCTCTATTATGTACGATGTGGATGAGACATCAGCAGGAGGCCACCAGTGGGTTGCTGTTGTTGTAGCACATGAGTTGGCACATCAGGTATTAAACTGTAGCAAGTAATTTTTGTTACTTGAACATGTCTTCAGGTTCTTTGATTGTAGCTGTATAGATTTTTGTGCTGTGTAGTCTTCGTGTTTATATCTTTGTTTTTTAGGAACCTGCTGCATCCATATTCAGGGTAAGTGAAGATGGTGGCATCATATTCCTTTAAAGTGCTTATATAAATCTGAGTGAAAACTTCATTGTTTCAAAGTCTTATTTATAATAAGTGTTTTAGGATTGCGTGCTGTTGGTTTATGGTTATGTATTGCTTACTTGCCTGGAATCTCAAAATATGGTTCAAGTTTGTAAGCCAATATGTGATATCTTACACTGATGACGAAAACCAAAGATCAAGAATACTATAGTTTGAGGACAGATACTAGTTGGTTAGTGATATGTCATAAGATGAAATTTATTTTGGCAGTGGTTTGGGAACCTGGTAACTATGAAGTGGTGGAATGACTTATGGCTGAATGAAGGCTTTGCAAGCTACTTGGAGTACCTTGGAGTGGACCATATCATGCCTAGCTGGAAGATGATGGACCAGTTTATTCTGGACAAAACTCATCCAGCACTAAATCTAGATGCCCTGGCAAGCAGTCATCCCATTTCAGTAGCAGTTCATGATCCTGTAGAGATTGAATCTATTTTTGACATAATTTCATATAACAAGGTAATTGTTAATTGCTTATGTTAAAGCATGCTGTTTTAATGAAAGAAATGTGATTTTCTGTTGAACATTGTCCTTTATATGTTTTGATGCATTTAAAATCTCTTTGCATTCTCAGTACTTTGAACCAGGTTTGAGACTAGCTGAACTAAGGGGCCCAAAAGCTTTGTCCTGTCTTCTGAAGGTGGAAGTAGAACCAACTTCAAAAACATATGTTTTTTTAAACGTTTAGATGATGGATAAAGTTAAAAAAATTGCACATTGTTTCTCACCATCACTTCAGACTTGAGTAGTAGTAACTGTTTAAGAGAGTAAATTAATATTTGGTGAGAGATAAATGGGTAAATATCTGATTGCTGTATAATCCTAAATCCCCTGTGTTTAATTCTTAAAGATACTACTGCTATTCCATGTGCCTAATTTTATGTCATTGCAGGAAATCATAGAACTTTAACATGCCCATCTCATTTTTCTTGATTTGATCACTCTTACCCGGTGTCCTACGTGAGCGATTAAATGCGAGCGGTGCGAGTTGCATGGGTGAAGCGGAAATATCAAACTGGCTATTTGTGTGGCACTGTCCTAGGTTCCAGTGAAGCGGTCAGGAGAAGGAAGCAGGCAAAGTCCGAGATCAAATATTTTGATATTTTCGCGCGAGTCGCTGCGCTGGTCAGTAAGGCGCATGCGCAAGAAAGCTCTGACCGTGCAGTACACGGAAGGTGCATGCGCAGGAAGGCCGTGTGCTTCTAATGTGGTCTCTCACGTAGGACACAACAAGCGATTCCCCGCTTCATATGACACCCCATGCTGCTTATGCAGCTTGCATAGCTCGCTTGTTATCGCTTACGTAGGACATTGTCTTATGACAGTTGGTAAAGAGTACAAATTATAACTGTAAAGCTCACAGAGCTTATCCTGCTAAATTGAAGTTATTAATATTTTGTATTTTGTGTGGAATTATACAGAACGTGGTGAGCACAGGTATTTGTACTTTGCAGGGTGCCTCAATCCTCTATATGCTGGAAAAATTCCTTCATCAAGAAACGTTACGCAGTGGCCTCAATGATTACCTTAATATACATAAATATGGCAATGCAGAAACCAAGGACCTCTGGAATGTTCTGAGCAAACATGCAAATCAGTCACTTGATGTTAAGGTACAGTTGGCCATATTCATCATACATTTTGTATTCAAATGTACAAGGTTGGGCAATCAACTTAGTATGTGGGTGTCATCATAATTCTGGTATTGATAGTTATTTTCCTAGTCATTCAAAAGGCATTTGACCTCAGGAAGTGAACCACTTGAATAAAAATGTCGTCATTAATAAAACAAAATAATGAAGACACGAACAGGATGTTCACATAACTTACATTATGGGCTTGACTGCATGCTTTGAACTGCTAACTGCTATCCAGAACTGAAACTTAAGATAAATGATTTCAGCATGGTGTGCCCAAGACTTCCACCATGACTGTTGGTAGCTGCTTGTAATGGTCACTTACATGCCAAGTAATTTGCCTTTGGCAGCCCACTTAGTACTTCTCTAACTTTGACAGAGACTTTACAGGTCCTGGTTTCTAAAGATGATGCTTTTTTTCAGACTATAATGGACACTTGGACAAGACAAATGGGTTTTCCTCTGGTAACAATATCAAGAGAAGGAAATACAATTACTGCAAAACAAAAGAGATTTATTTTGACAGTTAACTTAAACAATGAAGCAGAAGAAATGAATAATGAATCCGTTTCTCCATTTGGTTATAAGTGGTATGTTCCATTGAGTTACTTCACTGATCAGCATATAGGAAAAGTGCATCACATCTGGATGAATATGAGTGATGGTAAGGTTATAAGTAAACTGTATTCATTTCTCTTTCTCTCTAACATTTTGGATTCCACCCTAGCTCTGGTTCTCTGAAGGAACTATATACCGACATTTTAGGTTTTCACAGTGGTGACGTTGATGTTGCTCTTCTGGGTTGCCATACAGTATGCGCTTGTAGGTAGATAACAAGGTTCTGGAAAAACATACTGCCACCATCTTTAACCTTGAAGGTGGAGGCAGTATATTCCTCCAAAACTTTTGGGATCTGTCTGCAAACTCGTGTAGTGTTGCAACCAGAAGTCCAACATTGACAAAATATATATTGTAACTAAACTTTAGTGACGTAGTAGTATTTGTGCATAAGATACAGAAAAATACACTGTCACTTATAAATATATTACATTATATGTTATGTACTGTATGTGTTGGAAAATAATTGCCATGTTGATGATATATATATGTATATATGTATGTGTGTGTGTGTGTGTTTACCTGTTTAATTTTTAATACACTCGATGAATGTATAAAATGTCATGTGGAAATTTTCACTCCATATAGGCAAGCAAATTTTATTTTGGTTCATACTCGGTTTCTTAGAACTAGCTGTAGATAAGTCCATATAGGATTTTTTCTTGAATTTAATTTAAGAAAAATAGTTTCAGATAAAATTTATAGATCTTAATGAACATTGTATTTTATGTTTTTCCTATTGGTCTTTGCTTAGGGGTATAAGTAAATCTTTGGTCATATCTCACTAAGTATTTAAATAAGACAGAAAAGTCTTTGAAATATTGTAAATATCCTTGTGATACTTGGATTATATATTATGCATTATTTACATAAAAGTCAGTGTTTTCAAGTAAAATACAAATATAATATTAATATAATTTTATCAAACTATTGACTATCTTCTGCTACCCAGCTGTTGCAATATTGATTAAAAATGTGTTTCATGTATCTAGACAGTTGTGCATAAACAAAATACACCTTTTTAGTCATATCCCAAGGTAGCATTTGCCCATTATTCTTGTTTACTCTTTAACTTACTGAGTTCTTCCTCTGACTGTCCTTGATCCAGCTATGACAAATCAATTTTGTATATTTTTCTTGCAGTGAAATTTGATATACCTGCTGATACCATATGGATCAAAATGAATGTGAACCAATCAGGATTTTATCGGGTAACATACAGCGATGACATGTGGCAGTCCATAATATCAGCTTTACAACATAATCATACAGTATTTAGTCCAGCAGACAGAGCAAGTCTCATAGATGATGCTTTTACACTCTGCAGGTTTGTAATCATTCAAGCACAATGCGGACCACTCCATTTTAGTAGAACATGAAGGTTTATTGCTACACTCACAAAATCCCACCATTTAAATTGATTGACACCCTTGGGCCTTATTTCTCTAAGGTAAATGAACATTATTCTCCCTTCTATGCGTACATCTCACAGGTGGCCTCTTTTCATTTCTGATTTGCTTAATGTTGAAGTTAAAAAGATTATTACATTTGTTTAGTCATTAATGTGTTTTGGGGCTTATCTAACACAAGTTTTGATAGTAAAAGCAACAAATATATTTTATACGCCTGCACAGGTCTGAAAGATGAATTCATTAACATAACTTGCATTTAATTCTAGAAAATAGTTGGGTCAGAGAGGAATCCTCTTAGGACAAAAGGTATGATGATGTGCTGCTTTGTCAGGGGTATTATATACCTCATGGGGTGGCAGTAGATGAATATGGAGCAATGGTGGAATGATGATTATCATGTAAAAACCAAAGAACTATAAGAGAAGCCTGCTTCATTGTGTCTTCATCCACCATGAATCTTGATACCTGAGATTGAATTTGGGTCTCCAGTGAGAAGCCAGTCTAGCCACCTTAGCTATGACATAGCCTGCCAACATATTTTATAATCTTTTATCAGGAGTAAAGCATAAACACAAGAAAACCGTTGTTATGTATGATGTTTGTTTTATTTTTTAGGGCTGGTGTGCTGAATGCCTCTGTTCCTCTGAGTCTGTCTCTGTATCTTCTACATGAGCGGGAGTATGTTCCATGGGCAACAGCTCTAGAGCACTTTCAGTCTTGGAGCAAGCTTCTCTCCGAGTCAGCAGCATACAAAAAGTTCTTGGAATATATGAGGAGGTTACTGGAACCTGCCTCCAAGCACGTAGGCTGGGAGGACACAGGAACACATTTGCAGAAGTAGGGGATATTTTACAGAAAATACTTCAAACACTTGATGATAATATGAAGAAACAGAATTGCACACTTTCTAACATATTAAAATTATTGTGTTCATTTTGTGTTTTTAACTGTTCAGAACTTACCTCTTTGTAAATTTAGTGGTACCTTGTGGTAGCTACATTGAGCTTTCACATTTTAATACCAGCTATGTAAATGTTCCAGTTTGTGTTATACAGACTAGTTCCATATTTCTTATTCTGATAACAACCAAAAATTTTATTTTCCGCATATCCTTGTGACTCACCTTCAAAATTCTCTTTAATCTATAGTGAGTGCCACAAGCTGTTCAACAAGTCTGTGTGAAACAGTCTGCACATGATACTTTTCTTCACAGTTACACTAATTTTGATTTGTTTAAGGCTGATGAGGTCTGACATAATGGCATCTGCAGTCCTGTGTGATGTCCAAATTACAGTCAAACAAGCTCAGAAGAAATTTAGAGATTGGATGGATAAAGGCAATCGTATACCACCAAATCTCAGAGAAGTAGTTTATATTGCAGGTAAGAGATATAAATTTTATCAGGTATATTATAATGATGATGATTGTGTCATCAGTAGTGCTGACAGTATTTTTGAATGTGCTGTGGGTTTATGCATGAAATAAATACAGAAGAGTAACAAGTGAGATATGTACTCTTCCAGTTTATTTTGTTGCTATTGTTTCATTTTTTGCATTACAGCTATGCCCGGGAGTTTGTATGGATGCTTACATGGCTAAACGAAGTAAATGATTTGGGTTACAATTATTTTTATAAATATGCTGATCTTGAATAATTCAGGGTAGTTATACAGATGGGGTCCGCAGTGGCCGCGCGGTCTGAGGCGTGGGCCTCGTGCCTCTTGGTCGCATGGGCCCGTGGGTTCGAATCCCACTCAAGCCATGGATGTTTGTCCGCGTTTTTCTGTGTTGTGCTTTCCTGTGTACAGGTAGAGGCCTTGCGACGGGCCGATCCCTCGTCCAAGGAGTCCTACCGAATGTCTATAGATCGAGCCAACGAAAAGTTGGGACCCGCAGTGCTCAAGCACTTGAAGAATGGGTCGATCCCAGTATCCCAGTTATACAGATGCTCAAGTGCATGTTACAGGTATCAAGTATGGTGATGTGAAGGATTGGCAGTACTGTTGGTCTAAATATAACAGCACAGGAGTTCCAAGTGAAAGAAGATTGCTTCTTAAAGCCTTAGGCGTGGCATCAGATCCATGGATTTTACAAAGGTGAGACATTATTGTGGTTATTAAATTAATTTTGTGCTTCAGTTCAATACACAGTTTTATCTTTATTTCTGAACTACTACTACTACTACTACTACTACTACTACTACTACTACTACTACTACTACTACTACTACTACTACTACTACTACTACTACTACTACTACTACTACTACTATGGCGTAACAGCCCCAAAATCGAGCCCTAGCCTCCTCCTTTATTTCTGAAAGTAATATTAATTTACACAATGTGTTTCACGCATGCCAAAAGGTGCCAGTACTCTGATGTGACGAAGGATGCCTAATACTGTATATTGTGGACAAAAATTAATTTTTATAAAATTGAAAGGTGCCATATTGAATTTCACATATGAAATGTCCATTAGTCCTTAATTGTTAGTAATATATTTTTAAGATGATGTGCCATGTAGCCTGGTAGACCACATGGTGCAACATCCCAGAAGACTGATCTTCATACTTATCACCATGGGATCCTGAAGTCCCACCTAATATATTTTTAAGTTATTATTTTCTGTTCTGTGTAAATAGGTTCTAATATGATGTTCTGAGCTACCAGCAGGAAGCCTTTAATTTATAGTAATATCTGTATCTTTCCTTCTCTTGTAACCTAACATTTGTAAAATCCTTTATAAATAAGAATTTGGTTGAAATCAAATTGTGAAATTTTTACTTATTAATGTGTTCATCAGACTCCCCTTTCCCCTCCATGTATCTAAATACCAAAGTTTTATTGTTACTTAAAAAATGTCTGCTTATAGTGGTTTTTTCTTTTCATTTCTTCTCTTTTCTTTGTGTAGTATTTCCTTTTCTTTCTTTCTTCCTTCTTATTTTAGATTGTAATGTACTCTGAAAGGTTTACATTTTGAGTGATGTGGCATGATATGGTTTTTGTGACATTGATAATGCTGGTCATTATCAAGTTTAATTTTTATAGAAAAGTACTTATTTGGCTTCTTGGCATGGATATTTAAAATGGAATTTCACTGTAAGGCATAATACAGTTTGTACTATTATATTTTAAAACCTTTTTTGTTACTATGAGGAGAACAGCTTGTTCATAAGGGTGATTTTCTGAACATCTTTACCCATGAATACCAATATTTTACTGGTTAGAATTCTCTAGGTTCCCCTTTCAGTATCCAGGACTGAACCATCCAATGATAATCCTTGACCTTTCTAGAAGAGCTCCAGGAGTCCTCTGATACTCACTGTCTTAGCAGGACCATTAAAAATTCAAATTATTTGAATTACAGGAATCAAATTTCACTTGCCAACTGGAAATTCCTTAATTTCTTAGAAATTGAATACTGTGCCAAACATTTTTGAGAATATTTGGAAGTGGATTTGGATATCGAATTTATCATGGGTCTATATGAAATTCATTGTCTGATAATTAGTCTGTTCTGCTGAATCATTTTTGGTCATAGATTTACTAAATTAAGGTACACTTCAGAATGTTGAATCTGCACACAGATGTATTGCCAGTGAGTTACTTAGGTAACCTGATCCTCAACTGGCTGTTTTTAACTAAGGTATCAAGATCCTTGAAGTAGAGTTGATAAAGAAATTATAATACTTACGAAGTACTGAGATAAAATGAATAAGATGTAGTTTGATTAAATGAGTCATGAGAATTACATTAAGCAATAAATATAGTTGTGGATATATCAGAAATAACATACAACATAATTGTGGCATTCTAATGCAATGAAAGAAGACAGGCTTAGAAAAATAAATTGAGTAGGCCAAGATAAAAGAATTCTAATCAGTTTTGTTTTGGGATGCAGAGTCCATATAATCTGTGATATGGTTCTGCTAATGGCAGATAGAACTTTCTCTTGCTCACAGGTATCTGCTGACTACCCTGGATCGGAACTTGGTCAAACCTCAAGATGTAAAGGTTGTTCTAGCTGGAGTGGCAGTTAATCCAGAGGGCCAGCTGCTGGCTTGGAGACATCTGAAAGCTCACTGGAACTACTTGCAGTCCATGTTTGGCAACTCAACATATACAATGGGTACTTTTATTTCAGCAGTGACATCTCATTTCACTACGGAATATGACTATCAAGAGGTACAAATTTTATTTTACTCCATAATTGTAACTCTGTCACTCTTCTAATCTCCTACCTGCTCCTCTTCTGTTCTTCTGTGCCTGGCAGGTTACACATGGTACATATAATATTGTAGTATGTTGCATTATGTTAATGCACGTAGACTCTTGTGTTGGATGAAGCGATTAAGATCTTGACAAACTGCCATTGGCTGAAGGAATGCTTAAGGTTGAAATGTGATGAGTAGGTGGCAGTTGTGTCTGTGATGTGTACGTATCTCCTGTGAAGCAAAGTAATTGACCTGTTCTACTCATTGCTCTCCCTATCCAGGTACTTTTCAAATCCATATAATCAACAATACCTATGAAACTTTATGCTAATATTTACTAATATGGAAAATATCAATGTGTCACATGCATGAATATTTTGGTTTCATAACAACTGATAAATTTGAACCTGACTTAAAAAATGTATGTGCCATGCTTTTAATACAGAGTGTACCATTTAAAATGCATCTCAGTGACAATAACATGCTAGCATACAGAAATGAAATCAGAAGCACATCCAGCCCCATGAAGTAGACTCTCCCAATGTCCCCCATGACACTCATGTCAAGGTCACCCTGGTTCCTAGGCCACTGTTCATATCCAGTTGTGTGATAGCTGTGCAGACATATTCATGAGCAGAACATGTTAATTTTTGAATATTACTTTGCATTTAAATCATTTGTTGCTGTTCATGAAGAATTTAGCTGTGTGTATCCTGACAAGGAAGTAGCATATAAGACAATACACTGGCTGGCAATATAATTCAGGACACAGGAAGCATTTGTGTGTTATCAGTGCATCAGCTGCAACATTGGGTAAATGACTGCAAGGATTCAGTAGTGTGTTTGGTTTCATTGTTCTATGCATAAAGGGGTTTGTGTGTAGCACCATTTCAAATAGATACTGGGAATGACCCGCTCTTCAAGTGCCTCAGCACTGCGGGTCCCAACTTTTTCATTCCCTCGATCTATAGACATTCGGTAGGACTCCTTGGACGAGGGATCGGCCTGTCACAATTCCTCTACCTGTACACAGGACTGCACAACACAGAAAAACGTCGACAAACATCCATGGCTTGAGTGGGATTCGAACCAACGGTCCCAGCGACCAAGCGGCACAAGCCCACGCCTCAGACCGTGCGGCCACTGCAGACCCCTTTTTAAATAGAACATTCTGTATATCTACTAATAACACTATTAAAACCAATGAGTTAACCTTTCTGAATCTGTAAATTCACCAAACCAAAGTTAATAAGTAGTTGGTTCTTAAAATAAATCACATGTATGTTCTGAATGTACAGGTGTCACAGTTCTTCCGACCTATGAATGTTGGGTCTGGAAACAGAGCACTGAAGCAGAGTTTGGAAACAATTCGTCTAAACATCCACTGGGTCCAAAGAAATAAAGATATTATCAACAACTGGCTAAATGATTATCTAGGAAGATAATATATCAGTGCCCTTGGAATGAGAAAGTTTGTGTATTTAAATATCTAAGTCACTGATGTCAGTTCAAGTGTTTTGTACTCTAGAACACACAGCCAAGTATTACAGTTTGTTTAACATTGGATTCAAATTACCCAATGTCCGAAGATAGTGAATACTCTAAAAAAAATACATGAAGGAGAAGGGATTCACAGGAATTTATTCAAAATAGTGTCATCACAGTCATCACCTTGACAGAACAGGGCTCAAAACACCATACTAAAAGTCTGTGGGTAAACATGATATTGTTTCTACACATGTTTTGTAATGAAGCAAACAGCACCTGTCATCATCTTACACACTCTTTAAAAATTGATTTAAATGTGTTTTTTTAATATTTAATGTAGTACATACTGGTTTAGACAATTTTGTGAAATTTAATTCATAAATATCTGGCTTTGGCATTATGAGGAATTTTAGTAAAATAAATAATGATAGTCTGAACCTAAAATTAACTTCTCACATCCTTCTAAAGGAAATAAGAATCTTGTCGAATTTATTATTTACATAATTTTGTTCATATCCAAGCTGTAAAATCACCCATGTAGACAAATTATAATTCAGATTTTGTTGGTGAGACTTATGGACCATATTCTGTGAAGACCTTTCTCTTTATCATATTTTATTTTGTATATAAAAATATATACCAATTAGGTAAAAACTGGCATGATCACTGGTTGCATATAAATTTTATAGATTTTTCTCATACTATGAATACCAATGCATGAATTTTTGTTCATGTGAACCCAAAGCAGAGCTTTTGGTATCGTGTTGTCATCATGAATTAATTTTTTGTGTATTGTACAAATTATTGAACAAGGCAAAAACTGTGCAGAGCATTCCTATAGTTGACGGAAGGTCTGTTTCTTCTTTCACATTGTGGCCATTAAAAATGCTAATTTTATTGTCAGTAATGTAAATTTAGAGCCACGGTGGTCTAGCGGTTAGAACGCTGGCCTTGTAATCCTGGGGTCTCGGGTTCGATTCCCGGTGTTGTCCGAATTTATAACTTGTGTTGGGCAAGGCCGTGGTCTAGGCAACACGGAGTTTTCCTCCGGGGGCTTCCCCGGTTTCTTTGTGGCATCCCAACAATTACTCCATTCACACACAGAAGAAGGCAATGGCAAACCACTTCTGGATCATCTGCCAAGAACGTATATGAACAGGTCCCAGTCCGAGAAAAGGATAGAAGGATCCTGTTCATATGGACCTGACGTCAGACCGAACACTAAATAAATATAATAAAATACTGAATCTGACAGAAACGTTTTAAAACAGGGTTTGGACACGCTCAGATGAAAAAAATTACGAAATGAGTAACTTCGTAATATGTACTGTTCATATAATATTACGCGGGTAACTGTGAAAAGCATGAGATGGGCTGGACAATAAATTTGTAATGCCTGTTGTAATAATTTGTTAACATTGTCTATATTGTAATGTCTGAACATGTCTGCACCATAAACAACTCCTGCAAGGTTATTTTTAAGACAAGAATGTTAAAATTAAGGGAAGAAGATGAAAACGTTATTTTTTGCAAAGTTCAAGAAGTGCTTGGGAATGGCAGCAACAAATCAGAATTATATTCATGATGATATTAAGAGCAGATTAAATTCAGGAAGTTCTTGTTATTATTCAGTTTAGAATCTACCTTTCTGTGCCTTATCAAAACACTTATAGATTAAAACATACAAAAGCATAATTTTATCTTGCTTTATATAGTGTTACTTTGAGAGTACATAAATTTATGGTGTTTGGGTAAAAATTACACAAATCTTAATGTCTACGGACACGAATAAGTTGTGTTGTAAGTTGCTTGGCACCTAAACTGAATTCATTCTGTTCTTTTGAGCCTCTCTCTGCTGTTGCACACTCACTTTAATTACTGTGAAGTCTGTAACAGTTTTCTGTGAGGAATTATGAAAAATAGTAATCCAGTTATACCAAATTTTGTTATGTTTAAAAATTTTTACTGTGAAGCATGCAAAGGATGCCCCTCTGAGGAGTGTATTTTCCAGATAATGGTGCGTAACATTGGACTGAAGCCAAGGTAGTGGAAAAATGCTGTAGTAACATGAACTGAAGGTTAACTGCAGTCTGGTGGGCTTACCTTTCCATGTTGGAAACCAAAGTTCATGAATTAATACAACAGATGATTACCCGTAAGAAACCAAAATGAATTACCGTAGTCTGATATTACTTGCCAAAAACACAATATTACAAATGTGAGAGTGTATATATTGGTATTTTTAATGCAGGAACAAAGTACAAAGGTTTGTAAATTCAAAACTACATTACAGGAGGTGTCCAGTAACAAACATTGAGAGGTATGATGCTATTAGAAATAATTACACAAACTTCATATCAGAAATGGTCATTGATTCTGTTTAGGAAAAGGATGTGTATGAGATGTCAGAATTTTGCCTT
>NW_019059798.1:287936-301280 GCF_000696155.1 Zootermopsis nevadensis
CTCAAGCAAGCATTTGGGGAGTCCGCAATGGGTCGTGCACAAACTTTTGTGTGGCATTCACGTTTTAAAAATGGCCGAACCTCTGTCGATGATGACGAGCGTTCTGGACGACCATCTTCGAGCACAACGCCCGAAAATGTTACGAAGATTCGGCAGGCCATTCACGAAGATCGACGTCGTACCATCAACGACTTGTGCGACATTGTTGGGATAGGCTATGGGACCTGTCAGCTGATTCTAAAGGAAGAACTCCACATGCGACGCAAGGCTCCTGTCTGAGGACCAGAAGCAGAATCGACTTCTCGTTTGTCAGGAGCTCCAAGATCTTGCAAGAACCGACCCCAACTTCCTTTCTAAGCTCCGTGTGACTTCTTCCTCTTTCCAAAGATGAAAATTCAGCTAAAGGGAATGAGATTTGAGACGATAGAAGAGATTGAGGCAGAATCGCAGATGGTGCTTGATAGGCTGACAAAGAAAGATTTCCAGGGATGCTTCCAGGCTTGGCAGCGGCGCTGGGATCGTTGTGTTCACTCCCAGGGGAACTACTTCGAGGGTGATGGATGAATTTAATACCTGAGATAAGTGTACGGGTTTTTATACGCGCAGTCTGGAAACTTTCCGATCTCACCTCATATGGTGTACAGAGAATCTGATGGACAACAGGGAAACAGATTATGATTAACATCGAAGAGACCTCTGAGGAAGAAAATGATTGAGATGATTGGTCATTGCCACATCAATAAATCTTCTTCTATGGCTCTCCGGTCCGTATTTGGTCCATGGCCTCCTCAGTTCTCCTGTTCCATTCGGTCCTCTGTTAGGTCCGAGGTCAACAATAAATATTGCAAATATTAACTGATGACAGAAGCTGGTATGATCGGCAGTGGTGGTAATTGACACAGTGACGTTGAAGTCTTACGAGATAGCTTCTGCGATAATTTTATTACAAACATGACACCACTTTATCCTTTGCAGGAAGTATATTGTATTAAATTTATAAGAAATCTCATTTTTATTTTTAAATTGTAGGTTCTTTTGTGTTTGTGGTGAACAAAAAAAAAAATTGATTAATTTCTCCCTCTCTGATTTTTGTTTTCTGTGTGTCATAATAGCTTTCAATGCTTTTATTGCAATATGTTTTGAGATTAAAATGTATTGTGTATGCTGTAGTCTCAATTTATTATTTGCAGTGGAAGAAACACCTACATGAAGCCACTTTGTGTTACCAAGAGCAAACTGTTGAAAACCAAACATGTAGCATTATTTGCACAACATTTCACTTGTATTTAAGTGTACTTGGCTTGAATGTCAGTCAGGATACCAGCTAACCTGTCCTGGATTTCCCCCACGTCCCCCAGGCAAATGCTTGGATAGGACCTGAAAGGAGGTCATAACCTCTTCCTTCAAGATCCCCACCAAATCATCATCATTCCTAATCATTTTGCCAGCTTTTGAAAATGGTGTGTAATTTCTGTAATGGTCATTGGGTTATAACATCATTTAAAACAAACATGTATAAGAATAAAAAACAAGTTTTAATCGAAATGCTTATCATTTTTATATTATGTTCACCTCCAGCCTTGACTGACCTCTTACATTACCATAAATCTAACTCCTTTCCTAATGTCAGTTAAGAGATAACCAGGTGACGAAATTTCTGAATTAAAGTTAGTGAATGTTCTTTAATACTTACTTTACAACGCCGGCACTAATCATTTGTGTTTGAGTAATTTGTTACATAAATTATTTGCATCGAAGAAACATTTATTTTGGATCAAAATGTTTATGATAATTTAACATAACTTCTAGTTTAATGCACAGAAGCCAAAACTTTATAAAATAAATCTCCTGTTGCTGAGGATCGTGTGATAACCTTAGATTAACAGAGCAGCCATTGTGTTGCCTAAGGACTGCAGATGTCGATTGCCAGTGTGTTTTTATATAATCTTTGCTGTGGTGATTTAGGCACGCTATTTGACGTCAAGTTACGTGAGAGAATCGTGGTTCGTTTATTTAACGACGATGACTTAAAAGTTCAGACTATTTGCCGTCGAATGAGAAATGGCAATGTGATGATAATCAGCTAGTTCTAAAAGGACGTATCTATCGTAGCTAATGCATTCCATATGTGGTTTAAATTCATTATGGCCCGCCTTCCACATATTATAATATGAGTAGGTCTCCTGTAAATTTTAGTTCAGCATCACATTAGGAAAATATTGCTTGTAAACCGAAATAAGAAGGGAGTTCATGATAAAACTATCGATTAGGAAACTTGGTACTTGTGGGTTATCGGGACACAAAACGGAAGAGTCGAATATCTGGACTTCGATTGAACGGAAAACTGCGCATGCGTATCAGTATACAAATGATAACGGCGATATTTTTAAAACGATTCTAAAATATGTAAGCGAATTTTTGCCTCCGGACAATTAACATCTCATGCATTTCCAAATAAAATATAATAATTTGTCATTTTTTGAAATGAAATATAATAACTTTCAAGTATATGTCATTTATCCACACATTGACCTAACCTAACCTATTTTTAAAGCGGTGTCCCGATAACCCACAAGTACCGGAAACGTTTTGTTTTTACATCATCCTTGCTTACCCTTTACTATCGGGCGAGAAAAGTATAACACCAGTGAATTTCCCACCGACGCATTAATACAGAAACAGAGTCTACATACGTTTTAACGATGACTTGCCGATCTAGTCTACCACCGTAGAATAGGCAGAGTTTAATAGAACATCGTATATTTTTCACATATATTCTTTATTTTAATATTGATGGCGTCTTAGTTACAGTTTTAGTCATGTGACGAAATGTTGCTTGCTGTTGAGTTTCTACGCCTTCTAATGAAACGACCGCATTCCCCTTAATTACGACTTCTAATTCTATTTTGATATGGTCAGTGGCAGTGCACTCTGTCCTTGATGGCGTGTTAGAACACTCACCAGTACGATAAACTGCGATGTGTTTATGCGTTCCAGCTTTGTGTTCGGAAATAGAATCTCCGATGCAGCTGTGTGAGTCATGCGTGCAGTTGTGTTTCAATCTGTCATTTCATTTCAGCGTGAAAGTTCTACGAGATCTTTAAGATATCATTTTATAGGTCTGTGTATTTCTGTACAAAGCAGCCTTTGAGACATTGACAGCCACTCAACTTGTCCAGAAACACCTCAACGTGATCACACGAGCCGGCCATTTTAATGTTCGTATTCGTCTGAACCTTGTATGTGACGTCACTTCAGGGCAAAAATGTTGTATACGTTTTTCAGCTTTGTTTGCGTGCTACTGTCTTACCCATCCCACTGTCCCACATTCAGCCCCCTAATCATGTACCGTTATGACGAGTGGACCTACACTTGTTTACTTCCTCTTATTTTGTCTTTGGTCCAGACATTCTTCCCGGCTTCCTTGATCGCTGTAATGTTTGTTAATGTTTTTATGCTGTAACCTGTATTATGTGAGTTGTCTTGCATCTTATTATGTTTCTGAAATAGTGCGTCGCATTTGCCGTTAGAATGTGTTTCTGTTGTACTAATTGTTTTGGAGATAATATTAACATTGGCTTGTGCTGTACAGAAACAACAGCTCGCCATATTGTGACGTCATTGAGTTGTATATTATGAACATTTTACTACATGTACTGGTAGGCAAGATTACAAATTGAAAGTATTGAAGTTTTAGTTTCCAATCGCATCTTGTGAAACCGTGATTTGTTAGTTTTCGTTTCTGGCAAATAGTTTAGCAACTTCATCTACTACTTGAAGATGGAAACTACTTCGCTACATTTATCACTTCTTCAGCATCCAGAATTTCTGCCGGATTTATTGAAGTTTTGTTAAGGCAAGTTTAATGGAAATTCTCACAGTCGTTATATACATTGATGTGATCTGTGTAGTTGATATCTGAAGTCAGAAGGTTTCTGACGGGTGATGGGTTATAATCTGTAATTTCTTACTTTGTCCATAATTTGAATTAAAAATATAAATAAAAGCTAAATTTTAATACGTCTTCAGGTGAAAAGGAAAGGGAAAAAAAACTAGTTGTTCGGCCTTTTGGCTGTCATTTCCATTGTATTTCAAGAGGGAAAATCTGGCTTCCATAATGTATTTTATTTTCACTTTTATTTGTAATGCAAACGATGTAAAAATTAAAAAAATCAATTGCACCTGGTACATCTTGTAGTACTCTGTCGATCATCGTGGCATGTGCTACAGCGGCCAGCCTATTTCAATTCCTGCAATGCAGTGTAATAAACCTACCCTTAGAAGGATCGCCTTGAAGTTTGGGCAGTGGCTGACTTTATTTAGTGTTTCTTCTGTCTGGCCATTGGGGGAAGATCTTTGGTTTCCAGAGCATTTCCAGATAACAGGGAAGAGAGTTTATTTCATCTTCCGGAGACTGATCCGAGGCCTTCCATTACTGACCTACAGGAAACATCACGACATTCTAATGAAAGAACGACACTGACAGCCGAGTAGACACATTGAACTGAAGACAAAATTGGAAGTCGCTGCTCGCAGCTGTACGAGAGGTTTCGAAGATCCCGCTGATGATGCATTATGTAGATACAAGTGACCTGACCCGATTGTCTAAATATGGCGTGTAAAAAGCTGTTTCTTAACATGGCGATGGGATCAGTCGCTCGTGACTGTCTTCCACTTGTTTGTGTGTTCTTACGTCTCCCATGTGATCCCTTCCATTCAGATTTTTCAATAACTATTTGACATGGAGATTTCTGTCTTCTGGGTAGTTGCGCTGTGTAGTCTGGTTGATGTTAACCAACGTTTCAGAGGTCATACTGCCTCCGTCATCAGGGCGATGAAGATTTCTGTCATCTGGGTTGTTGCGCTGTGTAGTCTGGTTGATGTTAACCAACGTTTCAGAGGTCATACTGCCTCCGTCATCAGGGCGATGAAGATTTCTGTCATCTGGGTTGTTGCGCTGTGTAGTCTGGTTGATGTTAACCAACGTTTCAGAGGTCATACTGCCTCCGTCATCAGGGCGATGAAGATTTCTGTCATCTGGGTTGTTGCGCTGTGTAGTCTGGTTGATGTTAACCAACGTTTCAGAGGTCATACTGCCTCCGTCATCAGGGCGATGAAGATTTCTGTCATCTGGGTTGTTGCGCTGTGTAGTCTGGTTGATGTTAACCAACGTTTCAGAGGTCATACTGCCTCCGTCATCAGGGCGATGAAGATTTCTGTCATCTGGGTTGTTGCGCTGTGTAGTCTGGTTGATTGCAGTTGCCAGCTTCAGGGTGAGCATGCATCGATTTGGTGTTTTTGGAAGCCTTGTCTAGAGCAGGTGGTAGGTGGAGAGTTGCACTGGCAACGACAGAGACAAATTTCCAGAAATGGAAATGCTGCAAGGAGACGTATACAGAGTGAATTTCCAATGCCTTCGAATTGTTACCTCACAACCATACTTTTTATCATATGCATGTAAACATCACTCTTTATTTCTCAAGTGTTCTTCATCCTATGCCTTATTCCGTACCTTAATTTCTGTACGTGACTGTACTACATTTCATTGTTTTAAATCAGGCTGTGTATTATGCAACCAGAAATTGTCTCTTGGTCGGTTTATGCACTGCAGTTGCCCGAGCAAATGGATGTTTTTCTAGTGACGTATGCAGCCAGCTGACAGGTGGACTTCATGTCGGCCAGTGGATGAACAGCAAGTGTATCCGTTTAATAAAAAGTGTATTTGATCTAAGATATTTTTCAGTCCCATCTCACTGTCAGGTGTTGATGTTCAGAACTGTTTTACTCACACAGGTGTTATATTCCGCACATGGACGTACCTTAACTTATTCTCGTCCGCGTTAGAATTGCTTTTCTTTTATCGGGCTAATGAGTGATGACCGATTGTAGCTCAGTAAAGCCGGTGGCTGTGAGCAGATTGACGGTACTCGACCTCACACACGTGCATTGGGATTTATTTTACGATATCTCGGACAAATCGACTCTGTTGATCCACTTTCTTTTTTACTTTAGTTTGGATGGTAATGGGGCCGCCACCTCTGAGGGCGAATGCCACTCGATTTTGAGGCTAACGATCATAGCCGTTTGGACCCAGAAGTCAGGGGCGACTCATTAACCTCTGACGTTTTTTTCTTTTGGGAGTGAGATGACTATATTTTAATGAAGGGTATTTTATCCTTGAAAACAAAACGTGAAACATCTGTGCTAAACTACCTAATGGAAAAATTAAATAGTTCTTCAAATGGTTTGCCTTACAGTAACTGGATTTTACTATTTTTAGCCTTCATTTGAACTGTTTATTGTCGAACGTCATATGAAAAATTGATTTGAAATGTGTGTATTTTTAGGCCTTCACCATGTTTGTCGTTATCGCAGTGATGTCAAGGCTAGCAACATTGTGTTATCCTTGCCTTATTCAAATTACGTAATGGAACAGGACAAAAACTAGTGTGATTTTAAAACACAAGGAACGACATTTGCGTTTGTTCTGGTTTTTATTTAACAGTACTGAGACACTGAAGGTCTCATTATAAGCTACAGAAGTTTTATTACGTAATTGGCAAGTGTTTAGTAATACAAAGGAAAATGAAACATAGAATTTAACACTAATGTTAATTCTGTGGTTGAAGGTGAAGTTAAACTTTTAGGCATGTACCGCCTTAAGGAAAGAGCATTTGTATAGAAAAGCTAATGATTATTTACCAATCTCTGTATAGTGTGGAAAGGATTGTGTTTTTCTGAATTCTTCTTCTTGGAAAGTCAGTGAATAATGGTCTCTTTTGAGGTCTAACGTCATATTTTATCACATTTATATCCTTCTGTTATAGGCTGCCCGCAGATGGTTTGCTTTTTAAGATTAGTGACTCGGTTGGGATTGAATTCAGGACCTCGTAATACTTGTACGCTGTCCACTAGATATTAGGTGCGGCCAAGGAATGGTTCTTACAACCGCATAGATTTCCTTTCTTTTACGGAAGACGAATAAAGAATTGGTTTTTATATGGGCCCCGTTAAATACTACGCTGGAAAGTACAAGATAAGTAATAAATAATATTTCGTTTGGTGATATAGGGCGCCTTCATTTTGCCATTATGTAAAATATGTATTATTATATATTTTGCATGACTTTTGCTAAGGGTTGTCATATATAATGAACATTACATTATTTTAGAACTGGCGTGAGTAAAATTTTAAGAAATATTTTATTTTAACCCAGTACATCAATTAGTAGTCACGCCCCGAGAAATGTTTAGAGAATGAAGTTAAAAATTTAGGCTCAGTCTTAAATGCATGTAACATTTGTTTTAATATGAGACTGCATTCAGCTGTTTACCAAGTACTGATCATTGAGTTTGTCCCCTGCGTATGATTTGCATTTGAGACAAAGTAAGGAAGAAAGCTATACAAGCGGCGACCGAGAATATCGTTCTCATAGATGAAATGTTGACATTAAACTACGTTTTCTAGCTTTCTGTGGTGAGGGAGAGCCATGGCGAAAGATATGCTATTTTGTGGGGTTGAGGGAGGACTGGGGGGGGGGAAGGGGAGAAACAGCATCACCACTTTGGTTGATTTAGGTCCCAGCTCGGTCTTCTGATAGGGTATTATGACAGTGAAGTCGTTAGGGTGGTAATGAGTAGTAGAGATTAATTTATGATGAAGTAGGTAATTTGGTGGCCTCCAGAGCAAGGGATGATTTTTGGAGCTTTAAATGTAGAAGCTAACAATTGCACACTAGATCTGTAACTTAATCGTAAGGCGTATATGGCTCTGATGTCGAACCTGACGGGCCACTGGTAGGCGTGTTTCCTGGTTTCTACCATTGTACTTCAAGAGGAACCAGGTCGTGAACATTCGATTAAATCTGTCGGTCATAAAGGTGAATTATGTATTATTTGATTTCCTTTTTGGGGCGTGGGAATGGTCTGTACATTTAATTGTATGTATATGTCCGAAGCAGAAACGTTTTTGATTTTTGCCCACGAAGTTGACGTATGTGAAATTGCGCCTAAAGAAATTCCGCTCGTTGTTCATGGTCTACAAAGTACGTTGTTCGTCCGCCTGAATTTGAATTTAATGCACAAGATTGTAAAGTCTGATTAGTTCTGCAAGTGCGTTCTGGCACCTTGATACAAGAAGGCTCCCATGCCTGATACTTGTTTCTCTAATATTATTATTCTTCTTGATTTTGTTGCCCTAACATCTGAAGTAACTTCTCATTATGCAGTTGTATTTCTCGTCCTCATTTATTAATTTTTTCTTAGATTCAGATGTCTTTTGACGTTGATTTCAAACTACCTTTTCATTTTAGGCGAGAGCTCAGTTTCGCACTGAGTTAAGAGAATGCGTTTTGTAAATTCTAACCTTTAAGTTTAAGTGACGGGTAATTAGACATTCTGAACTCAGTGGTAGCACGCTTTCCCGGATTTTAACTTCTTCTTTATTTCTTTGTGAACACATTTTATATTTGTTCTTGCATTCCCAGATACGATTAGTTGAAGCAGTGTCGTCGAATATTTCTCTGGTTTACTACACAACTGTTTACTACACAACTGACATCGTTCAAAGTACAGCGAAGTTTTTTTTTATAGAGTATTTCGTGGAAGTGTATCGCCGGAGGCCACAGCCAATATTTTCTACGTCGCTCTGACGTCCTTTCTTCAAAGCTCAGGGCACAAGGACTTCGAATCGAAGGGGGAGGGATGCTGTTTTAGACATTTATTTGATTCGATTCCATTGCTTGCTGAGGGTAACAAAATCTTTGTTTGTGGAGTGAGGAGGGGGACATCGATGAAAGAATGCGGAGAACAAAGAATTGTCGCCGACCTTGTGATTTTAACGGCCGAGGTACAGTGTTCAGCGACATCGCCACGAGCGTCGTAATAAGCATTTTTTCCGACTCTGTACACGCGTTTGACATGTGGATGCTGTTTATTGTTTCGTAGAGTAATGAACTCTCTCTCTAAATTGTTATTGAACGCTCTTGCCATGACCTTGGAAGTTTCTAAATGCAGGATGTAAACATAAAAGAATCAGCACGTCTTTGTGTTCCACGTAGGTGGTAGAATGTGTGCCAAGATGACAGTTTTTTAGACGTGATTCAAGAGTTTACGGCTAGATGGCGTGTGTACTGGGACTTCTCTCGAGTCTTGGATATTAGTTTTGGTTACCTGTCGGTAGATAGTGCTGTTGTCTCCAGTTACTGCGCATAACTAGTATTTTAATGGTCTTGTTGATGACGATTTTCTTGTAGGATTTCCTTGTTTGTTTAGTCATTTGGAACCATGTTCACATCTAAAACTGGAAATAAATATGTTTGTTTGCTTTTGGGCGTAATTTTTAAAACTAATTACCAATAAGAAAATTGCTGACATGGAACTGTAACAGGAACCGAAGCAGCTCGGTCGGTATAGTGATCAGCTACAGTATGTACTACCGGGGTTTGGTTCCCGACAGGGATAAATGTTGTCTTGTCCAGGCCGGCTCTGGAGCCCATCCAACCTTCTATCCAATGGGTACCGGGATCCTTTCTTGTGGGCAATGCGTTGCCGGGGCGTTACGCTGACCACTCACCCCCATCTAGTGCCGAGGTTAACAACGAGTAGGAGCTTTTCCATATGTCGTTGAGCTTTACTTTATTTGTGTAGCAATGGTCGTGATCGAACCCCGAATACTTGTATGTCCCAGTGGTATAGTTACAGGACAAATTACTGAGCTCCTCATCACGCAACTTATCTAGCCACATGTTACTTCTTCTTACTTTGGTCCAGAAATATAAGCTAACCTCTTGCATCCGTGCCGAGATTAAGTAAGCCTGTATGCACTGCTCCATACGTTTTACGGTGTTGTGCTTAGGATAGGAGCGGCTTTAACTTTTCTTTATTTTATTTTGTATTTTTTGGGGATGTAAGGCATGAGGCTGTGAACAGTACATTTCTCTGTGGTTGGCGTTTTGCCCTGTGCTCACCCACGAGGCAGCCTTCACCTTGAACTGAAGCGGTGTGAAACTAAATGTCATTCACATTTGAAGTTAAAAGTAAAATTAATGGAAAATGGCCAATTTCGGTGCATGGCCCGTAGGTACGTCCCAGGGCAACACGAGTTTTGCTTCTGCATTTCTAAAGCAGTTAATATCAGAGCTCGGTTTGCCGAAGGTTCCAAGTTGCCTTCGGTTATTCGTAGTTCGTAATGAACAGGACAAAACAGCTGCAATGCCTGCGTTGTGCAATGTCTGACATTGCCGTATTTGGTGGGGGTAGCCCAGGTCGATTGCATAACTGTGTGTCAGAACTAATATTTTATTTTTGGGACGGTGTATGAGTCATTTTACCGAAGAGGTAATTAAGAAGTTTGTAGTCAGATTCTTCGTTGAAATGTTGAGTTGAGTTACCAGTCTCTGGGAACATAACATATTCATGAACTGGGATATTAGTATCGAGGATTTAGGTGTCGCTGTAAATGCGCTGTGCAAGGAGTGGGTGTAGGCTATATGAACGGTGAGATCGTGGGTTCGAATTGCGCTCGAACCATAGCCTTGCGCTTTTGTTATATGATGTGCTGTATGGCGTAATAGAGACTTTGTGACCGGCCGCCCTGTCTTCGTGAGGTATTTGTCAAGTTTGGCTGTGAATTCATTTTTCTTGACTAGAAGCATTTGGTAGGTGACAGTTATGTTCGAGGTTTCCAGTGTTTTTAATCCAGAGCATTTTAAACTCGACTGAAGAGATTGCTATTAAATTTGATATCGAGGGGTTTTAAGAAAAACTGTCAAACCATTTCAGTTCAGGTTGAAACTAGGCTATGACTGGCCCTTTATACGAAATAACTCCAGCCATTCGGAAAAGTCAGATTCTGGTGAACATGACGCGGTTTTGCACAAAGTGCTTAATGAGAAGTCTTGCCTGTTAGTCTGAATGTTTAATTTCGAAATTGTCGATGGAAGATACCTTCAGGTGTAATATGATAGAAGATTACCGGCGTTTCGGAGGTACTTGTATTCTCTATCATCAGGTGAAACGTCGGTGAGCTTCCAACTACAGCATCCCAGAACCTGAAATTTACCGCACTGATTTCTAATTTAACTAATCTTGCAAGAGCAGTGATCAAGCTTTGCGCTCTCAGTTTTTGGGAGAGATGAAATGTCGTTAGCTGAAAACACTTTCTTGTACCAGGCAAACTAAAGTTGGTGCGTTGTGCGCATGACTTCTTTGTAGAGACATTCTCCTCTACGTGTACATATTAGAAGTGAGCGGTAATTTCTGTCAGTTTTTTCCCTATACATATTTTCCACGCGTGACCCTTCTCTTGCCCACTGTGTCCACAAAAGACCACCATTGTCTGCTTGAAAAAAGGAACGTTGTGATTGGTTAGTTGGTTTGATTTGTTCGCGGCCTCAAGTTGCCACTTAACTTACGCGACTAGCCAACTCCGAAGTCTGTTGTTGGCTGTCAAGGCTAAATTTAATTATTATTGACGAGCTTTTCAAGTACGAATACATCTCTAGGCGTCTTTCTAGACGACTGACCACGTCATCATATATAAAGTTAAAAAAAATAGTATGAAGTCCCTACCTCGTAATGTAATGGAAGTTTTAATGTAAGTACTCGCTGTAAGATCCAGTGTGTGGTTTACGGAAAAAGACAAATAAATTGAAACTTTGAGTTACTTTAATATTCAGCGTTGTACCTTTCGAAAAACGGTAAGTTTTTTTGCGTTTATGTGGGGCAGAATATACTTTGTGGATTTCTCTATGTTCTGTGCAGTATTCAGGGAACAGTCATGATTTTAACACATGTTTTACCTTTTCAGACCCAGTGCATATATCGATTATCCCTTTTGTTCGCACACTGTGGCATATTTGTGATATTGATTTGTATGCTGTATGTGTACATGCCGTTCTGTCGAAAGGATACCATCTTTGTTATTAATGTGAGAGAGACGCCGTGTCGCGCCGTGTTACACTGGAACACAAAAGGTGCGTTTGTGCGCATGGTTCTTGAAGAATGATTAGACTTATCGGATGATGGAAAGTGGGCAGGGAAGTAGACCACAATCCGAATAATGTGGAACCTGAGCAACTGTGGTACATACGTTTGGAATTTAAACTTCATTTCGGCGAGTGCCGTAAACCGGGGGGCGTTAAAGTGAAGCCACGTCTCGCGCAATGTGACGAAATAACGTCGTGCATTGGCGCCACTTCTTCGAATGCCACCAGTTAGTGAGTACGTTTGGTTTCAAATTGTGATGCGAACTGCAAATAAGCCTATAACGTCCGCAGACATTCACATGTTTTTTTTCGATTCAGTGCTAAATTGTGTAATTTTTTGATACACTTTTAACAACCTCTGGGGATGGCGAAAATGATGCCGAAACATGTCTGGTCAACAGATAGAATATTTTAATTGCGTAATTGTAATTGTATATCAGTAAGTACAGTTGCATATCGATGGTTAAAATATACGATATTAATGATATAGTCTTTTTCAACAGTAGTGAGTTCAGCTCTTATTATTTTTGTTGAACGATTCTGTCGAATGTATTGCAGTTGGCGGCTTCGAACATACGATGTAGCCTGATAGAGAAACTACAACGTAACTGCGCCATCTATAAACTTTTCCCCTGACATTTAAGCAGTAATGAGTTCTGCAGAGTAATTCGTACCGTTTATTAACGACGACATTGATGATTCATGATGATGATGATCATCATCATCAGTGTTGCCGTACGCCAACGAACAATCGTCATGAAATCTGCCTATCCGTTTTTTTATTTGCGCCATCAAGTGAAATCTCTGCCGCTATAGACATAAGCCCCTTGTTATATGCAACACAAATCACAGTTACGATGTTTCAGTTGCATATGCGATTAGGTATGCGTTAACCTGCTATTTGCAATTTGTGTTAAAGCGTTATTTCTTTTGTGTATTTACTTTACATTCCAATACAACTTATTACAATGTGGAACATTAAATATAGAAGGTTAGTTGTTCGGCATCTTATGAATGTCACCACTAGAGGGCATTCATTTTGAAGTAAACCGTACTTCTTATGCGACTAAATATGTCGTATTTACATACAATATTTAAAATGTGTTAAAATTATACTTTGGAAGGAAGTGTTGTTGAAAATGTGTTAGTAGGCCATTGTTTGTTATGTGCTGAATATATTTGACGTGAACTTTCTTAAAATTATCATCACTTTTCTATTCATAAAAATTCTTCTGATTATGTGCACTCATTTTACTGCACAATATGGCCGTGTTCTGAAATGAAATAAAATGACAAGTAAAATAAATGTGTGATAATGACTTTATGTGTTGTGTTAAACAGGTATTTGATTTTTAAAG
>NW_019059798.1:301356-314303 GCF_000696155.1 Zootermopsis nevadensis
AAACGGTCCAATTAAGCTTCTGTGCTGTAGTGCAATAGTAAATTATCTCATTTACCATGAACTAAGCTAAGAATGATGATTGGTTCATAACGTAGAAGTTTCGATATTATTCCAGTTTCCGAAACAGTTGACAGATTAAAATACGTTTCTGATAAATTCCAAGTACAAGAAACTACTCCATGCTTTTCAGTTCAAAATATACGGCAAAACGAGGGGCCTGTGTCTTGGAAATGACCTATTTTTTCTGTTTTTATTTTTTTAAACGACGAAGCTGTATTCGGGCGATGACGTAGGAGTGGCCTGTCAACGCTGACATTCAAACCGCATTAGAAAATTTCTGTGTCAGCATCATTCTTTAATAAACTACTGAGATATATTGACATACAGAATGTGTCATTTAAAACGCCTTCCAGCTGCTACGGTTTACAAAAAATATCAACAGAAGCAGGTACACCCCCGTGTGGCACACAGTCTCAAAACCCTCTGTGACATTGTGGTCAGGGTCATCCTTGTTGCTAGGCCTTTGTTCATGCCATTTACACAAAAGCTGTTCAGGTGCGAACAGTGGCGTATTCAAGAGCTGAACGTGTGTTTATTATTGAACATTACTTTGCATCAGATTCGTTTGCTGGTGTAGTGAGGAAAGTACCGAATAAGACAACTATACACAGACTGGTAACATAATTTTGGGACACTGGAAGTTGTCTGTGACAAGTGCTTGTCGGACGACAAAACAGCTGAAATTTCGGCCCTGCCAATTAGCGGCGACAGCGGGATACAAGAATTCATTCGTTTCGTGATGTTGCGTTTTAAATGGAGAACACTGTACTATACAAGTCCTTTTCTAAGGCGATGTTGCAATCCAATGTTGCCGTCTCCCTTTCCTTATATCTTTCGTCACGTTCTCTTGAAATAAGCGAACGAGGAAACTGAAAAAAATCCAGTTTGTGTGTTTTGTTTCAACCCTGCTATAAATGTCTTTCTTAGTTCCTGTCAGTATGACTTCCTCGAGCATTGAACCCTTGGCGTCTCTGTTTACGAAATGTAGCCCTAGCTGGTCGGCCATCATACCCATGGAGTGAGCCTATATTTTAACCAATCGCCTTCCGCGGTCAGATTCTCGTAGCTGCTGGAGACTGTCATACTTACAAGAGTGGGAGGCAGGTTAGAAATACACATTACCATGTACTTTTTAGCCAGTGGGTCACGAATTAATCATCTTTGTAGGTCATTTTTGACAGAAAGTAATTTTGGGAGAAGAGGCGATGAATAATATTGTATAGTCTCTGTATGATGGGTTTGTCGGATGAACCAGGTTACGCCGTAACCTTTGAAAACATCTCTCGAAGTTCATTTGTTTTTTTGTTTACATACATTTGGAGAAAATGATTGCGTAATTTTATTAATTAGTATCAAACTTTTTTTTACTGAATTCTAGTTGTTGGAATGGGTGATACACGTATTTTACTTCTGAATGAAGTGCCAGTTCATATAAACCAAACGTTGTTTGTTTATTGCATAGGTCTGTTGCCATCAAAACTCTAATAATAATGTCAAAATACCGTGTTTTGCAGCGCTAGTAAGAAGAGAATGCATTTGAAATATGAACGTAGTTTTACAGCAGTGATGTAGGATTTTATATTTTCACGACGGCGAGTCTGAAGATGGCTGTCTTCTGGGTTGTTGTGCCGTGTAGTCTGGTAGAACTTTACCGACGTTTCAGAAGTCCTTGCTGCCGCCATCATCAGGGCGTGATTTGCGCATGCGTAAGCCCCCTATTCCTGAGTGAAGAAAATTGATATTTATCACACGTCTTTGTTGCTTTCCGCTGTTCGTAGTGTCGTTATTCATTTGTTTGTTTTGTTGTTAGTTCCTGTTTTATGACTTCTAGTGTTGTGAATCACTGCCAGTAAATTGGAACAAGCACCACATTTTTCGGTCTGCCTGTAGTGCAGCACGTGACTTAAGCCTCATACGTCACAGGGACTTACTTAGCTCTCCCGTACAGTAGATAGGAAGAAAAAACCGATAGACTTGCGTGCTAGGTCTGTAAAATAGTCATACGGCATCCCATTACCTGGTACTGGTACTAATTGTCTACAAACACTTGAGTGCTGTAAGATATTTTTTAAAATTTATATTGGTACAGTAACTTGTTTAAACCTGCCGTTCGACTTCTATTTCAGGTAAACAGTTCTCTGTTTACAACGTTGCGTGCAGGTAATTCTGGGCTCGTTTGTAAGATAAAAACTTAATTACATCTGCTGCACGTATGTTAAGATATGGACGTTTTATTCCATTTGCTTTCCGTGCAGCGTGTTTGTTATCTTATCTAATGTGTAGAACAGGCTTTGAGGTGTATGAGAGATATTAGTACGTGTGTCCGTCTTCGTACACAATGCGAATGCTTTCTCGAACTTCACACTACTCGTAAAATAGAAGAATACTTTATCAGTTTGTTCTGTGCAGAAGAGGAGAATCGTTCAGTGTGTTAAGTAAGCATCAGAAACATAGCTTATCAAATTTGTCAGCTTTTCTTACGTGTTTTCAAATTAGGTTGGTGTCATTGTCAGATGGAAAGATCAGAAATTAGTTTGTCAGGCATCATTCCACGTTGAAGGTTGAACCTTAGACTGAAGCTGACTCCATGGAGCCGTGTCCTTGAAAAGGTACGCTAATATTCCTTCAGCTCGCCGAGAAATTCCCCGCCGTGTATGGGACCCGTCACATTATCTTTCCTGAGACAGATCGATGTAACCCACATACTTATATCACATTTCTTTTAAGATCCAATTTAATATTATATCTCCATCTACGTCTTGTTTTCCATTTGGATTTCTCGACTTTACTCCTGTTTTAAAATGCATATTTGTGTTTGTTTTTTAGGAGGAATAGTGCTCTGATAACGAACAGCAAAGAAAACCCTATTTGTGCTCAGTACTTCTGTTTCCTTATGTTGCGCCATATTGTGGTATGTTTTAATGTCTTGTTCTGAAAAGAAGAACAACTCTTTGAATAACTATCGACCGAAATACGCGAACACGCTTTGACCCTGAAGACGGAGTTTATTCGTTCTATGGATACATTTGAAACTGTCGACAAGACTTTTTCGGTATCCAAGCCTTGTAGACGGCAGTCGACAACTTTCTCTTGTTTTTTATGTTTGTTTTTATTCATGATGGCAGCTCCTAAATTAGAGTATTCTGTGTGTAGACTCCGTTAGAGCAAAATGCCACTTTTTCAGAATGCAAATGGTCGCTGACGGCAAAGCCGCGTCTTTGTTACTGACAGACGGGTTTGTGCGAGGGCAGAATAAGAAATTCTGGGACTTGTGCTGTAGGGTTTGTAATGAAATGAACGCGCACGGCGTATGAAGCATAGTTACATGGAGGACTTGAGGTTTTCACGACGGTGAGCCCGAAGGTGGGTTGTCTTATGTAGCGGCGTGTAGTCTGGTAGAAGTTACCATCTTCATGGGGGTCTATGTTGGTATTCAGTTATTTTATTTTATATTATTATAATAGAGGAGACCTGAAGTAGGGCAATTCCATGACATGGAATTTATCATTTCTCAGGAAGTTTATAGTTTTGAAATTAATCGAACATTCATGGCGATCGAACTGTTTGAGAATTTCTGGGAAGATCTGATGTCCGTTTTTAATGACGACGATGATCAGAACTGGTGCACTGCCCATAGATATCACCGAGCAAAAATTTTCGGTCTTTATCCATCACGCCTAACAACTGAAGATCTTGACTAAGTGGGAGGGGACATTTTTGAATAACCTCATTCCTTATAACTCAGACCGAGCTGCCAGCGATGTCCTGACTTTTGGACCGCCGAAAATGGTGATGGGAGACAATTTTTCGATCACGGGGAATAGGACCAACAGAATGTTGTCTTATCTTGGGGAGGCTTCGCCCTGATGTTCGAGGCTTTAAGCTCTTCCCTCAAAGACAGCCATCTTCATACTCATTGCCGTGAGAACCTCAAAAATCTCACCTGTGTTTAAGAATCTTCTACAGCTATGGGAAATAAGTCAAATTGGAGGATGATTGGTCTATCTCGAGAAATAAGTACATGCCAGTACTCTTCCTGTATATTTAAGTAGCCGTGGACATCTGTTCACGCACGTGGTATTTAACCCTTCTTTCTCTCTTGAACTTCGGTCAGTGACAGGACGCCTGTGATGCGTGGTTTATTTGAACTAGGTACAGAAGTGGCCATTATCGGTTGTGAGATTGTCTGCGGTTGGACGGGATAAACTTAGGATTTCTTATACCCGAGAGTGAGTGAGAATTTCCTTGTCAGTTCTGTATTATGCTGGAATGTGTGTGTGTGTGTGTTTTTTTTTACTGACAATTCGTATCCTGCTATTTTTTGCAGTTTGTAATTTTATTACGTCACCTAATTCGTTATCGGATAAGGAAACCCGATCAGAACAAGATGATAATATTGCACGTGTAAGAAAAGAAGAGTGGAAAGAAGTTGCATTGTGTTGTCTGTGCAGTGCATTTAACTTTCTTAAAAAGTTTGGTGTTACGGATTTAAGGTAATTATGTATTCACGAAGATTCCGTACAGAAGACATTTGTTTCTTCACATTAAAATTAAAGAAACTTCATGGATCAGAATCCTTCGGTAGAAGCTAATAGTCGCTCATCTAGTCTACAGATCTCTCATATTTTTTGGAACCCGAGACTTGTCCTGTTCCGGATGAATCGAATTAACATAGCACTGTTTCTATAAGACTCATTTAAATACGTTTGCGTATAAATCTTACTAGTGGTTATTTTCAGCTTTTACAGCTAGAACAGTAGGCAACCCATTGGGTTTTAGGCACGAGGTCGACGTTGGCTGATTGCTGGATTGAGAATTTTGATCTCTTTTTAACATAGGCAGTCGATAGTGCAGCGTAATTTCCGTTTTAAAACATTGGAATGGCATCGACTGAGCCGCCGACTATAGGGATGGATTGGTAGTTCCCTGAAGCATGGATAGGTAGCGCTTGTTTCTGTTCCATACACCTGTTTCGATGTAAATGCCCCCACAATCTTGCTGATGAAAAGGTGGCAACATTTTTACAATAAATTCCTTTTTGTGTAATAAGCACTCGTTTCCAAATCGCAAAACAACCATTTTAGCAGGAAAAGATGTAATGACAACGGTAGGATTACAAAGGGTCTACTGTTTCGGTAACAACATGCACGTGTTAGTGGTTGGAACCACTGATTTCCGAGCATTGTAAAAATAACCCGGGAGGATTAATTACAAATGATGTTTGATTTAGATACCCTTTACACACGTTTATGTGATAACTATGATCTTTATATCAACATTTGGGAAGCACCGGAACGTAGGATTCGAAGGAAAAAGACCTTGGCAACATTACTTGCAAACACCTCAGTTTGTAGTTTAGTTTTCCTGCCCCATCCTGATACCAGGACAGTAGCTTGAAATAGGTCGTGACAACATACAAATTCTTCCTTAATTAATTTGCATGGCTGCAACACTGATTAATAACTGAGTTTCAAAATTAATTATTTTCAAACTCAGTTGTACACACAACAATTATACTTGTTGTGTGTACAACTTTCTTTTCAGAGAACTGTGCACAGTAAACGCATGTAAATTACAGAATATGGAGTGTCATGAGGCTGTATAGGGCTGTTTCATTGAAATAGAAAACATTCAGAATGTAAGATTTGAGGTTTTTACAGCAGTGAGTATGAAGATTTCTGTCTTCTGGGTTGTTGCGCTGTGTAGTCTGGTCGATGTTAACCAATATTGGCATATTCATCGCCCTGATGATGGAGGCAGTATGATCTCTGAAACGTTGGTAAACATCGTCCAGACTACACAGCGCAACAACCCAGAAGACAGAAATCTTCATAGCGTAGATAACTTAGAAAGAATCGCCCTGATGACGGAGGCAGTATGACCTCCGAAACGTTGGTAAACATCTACCAGATTACACAACGCAACAGCCCAGAGGACAGAAATCTTCATAGCGTAGATAACTTAGAAAGAATCGCCCTGATGACGGAGGCAGTATGACCTCCGAAACGTTGGTTAACATCGACCAGACTACACAGCTCAACAACCCAGAAGACAGAAATCTTTATCGCCCTGATGACGGAGGCAGTATGATCTCCGAAACGTTGGTTAACATCGACCAGACTACACAGCGCAACAACCCAGAGGACAGAACTCTTCAATGATATTTGAGGTTCTCACGGCGTTGAAGTTGTCGATGTTGGCCTTCCAATTGTGATGCCGTGCGATTTCTTACGTAGATACCATCGTTTCAGGTCTACAAGTCCATACGGCGCTACAACCCAAAGACAAACATCTACAAGATAAATAACGTTTAAAATATAGTCCTAGGTATTACATATTCGATCTATAGACGTGCATTAGGCTGTAGCGTGTAACATCGGGTTTGTCGGTATACGGTAAGCCTATGTCATCTCTCGCAGGTAGACCGATATCACTTTTAGGGCGTGAATAGGAAGAACACTTAAAGTCGTCCTTTATTATCCGTTTTCAGTCCTAACGTCAATCTCCCCACAGTGAACTTGCAAGAACAGTTGTTCCTAACTCAAGTGGATGCATTCTTTGACGAGCTAAGGCGATGTCTCAGTACCGACACTCGTCAGCACTGTTGTCATCACAGGTGAAATCGTTATAATGAAGGCGTGTTGATGTGAGCAGAGGAAAACCCGGGCGCATTCTTAACCCCGGTATTGGGTGGAGGAAAGTCCGGTCTCAGTACCCCCGAAAAAGAAAACACGGTACTCTTTGGATCGGTTTGGACGTGCCTCTTCCGGCAGTCGAACCCAGAATATTAACGTATCTATGAGTCTTAGTTCATATCAAAATACTCGCGGAATAGAGGTGAAGTCTGGAGGTTTACAGGTTAGAGTAATCTGCCGTTAGCTCGGATGCTCAAGAAATCAACTGCAATCCGAAGATACATCGTTGTTATCACAGAGATTACTGTTGGATTATCCGAATCCATTTCGCATCCTCATGGCCTATTTTGTGTTTATTTTAATCTTATACTCGCATCTAAATCCCGTCTTCCGAGTGGCCTCATCCCTTGCCGTTTTCTCGTGTCATTAACAATTTCTTTGCATCTAGCCTTCAATTTACGTTATAGACGATCAGATTATACTGGAGTAATTAGATCTAATCGGCGAGGTATGCTAACCGCTATTTTGAAAATACGTTAAGTCGAAAATATGAATTGATCCTATCTACTTTAAATTTTAGAACACTTTATTCCAGACGACGACATCTCGATGCGTTATTTCTTGTTAATGTCTTTAAAGGCAAAATAAATTGCCATTCCATTATGGACGCTGTTGGTTTACGTGTGCCGGCGAGGCAAATAAGAGAATTTTCTACTTTTAATGTGAGCAGTGCACTAAGACATAATCCTTCAGCCAGGTGCGTCATCGCTGCAAATGACGTATGTAAATCTTTGGACGTATTTAGCATAAACATTGTCTCTCTTGAGGACACGTTCTCAATAAGGGAAATGATCTAGATAGGTGTCTCATAGATGATCTAGCTTCGTTATCTGTTTTTTATATTTGTTTAACGTTTTACAATTATATTAGTGTTCCCTAAGTGGATTATTTGTTTTTATTTATATTTCTTCATTTATTTTGCTTTGTGTTAATATTGTTTCTATTTTGGGTTTGCCTGTACTTGGCAGTTATATTCAATACTGTACCTGTATAAGTTTAGTTAATCTGTTTGTGTACTATTTTTCATTATTATTTTATTATTATTGTATGTATTATCAGTGTTTGCCTGTTATTGGCTTCTTGCTGTTGGCAAACACGTAAATAAATTAATTAAATTGAATTGAATTGAATTGAATTGAATCTTGAAAATACTTTTAGTTAACCCATATTTTGAAAATATTTTGAATGTAATAGCGTTTCCTGTATGAGTGGGAGCTCTCTGTAGCCTATAGGCATAAGCTAATTAATTTATAAGCGAGAATTGAAATTATTTAGGTCTATAACTGTTTTTGACAATTTCAGTTTTTGTTTTCAATTCCGTAGAAGTTAACTGTAAAAAAATTCTTGCAATTATAGTTAGGTCCAGTATGTTTTAGTTTATTGCTGTTGTGGGCAGGTGATAATTTTTAAACGATGATGATAATGTTGGAGTCATTGTGGTGATAATAAGTTTCGCAGAATTGCATTTAGTTTATTTTATTCGTAGAATTATTCCCTTATATTGTCATGAACTTTCGTTGTTCCCATAAGTCCTGCTGCAATTTGGGTATACTTCCATATAGTAACAAAAACAACATTTCGGTCACCTGGGTTTGGTGTTTTTTCCTTTCAACTTCCATGATGTGACAAGAAGTGACTGACACATTCTTCGAATGCCGTCTGATGCTGTGACTTGACGAAAAACGGTTACACTTGACTCTGACCGAAGGATAGCTGTTAAACCGCTGTGGTAGTGTAGAAAGAAACCCATGTTCAAGAATATGTTGATCGCGTTGTCCTCTCCTGTTTCTGTCTTGGGCTAAATGTAATTACATTACAGTGTAATGTGTTATTCTTTCTGTATCTTTCCTTTGTAATGTGTGTTAGAGGTCTCTCAGGGCAGGCATGTAGCACGCAGAGAACACGTACATACAGTGTATTATAAGGTAGTATATTTGCGTCATATTGTGAATTAGGTTAATATTTTAATATTTTCCGTCAAATCACAATTTTTAATAAGATAATAAAATATAAAATATTTAAAATATCATTTCACGTTCCGCATCGAACACAATTTTTAATAAGATAATAAAATATAAAATATTTAAAATATCATTTCACGTCCTGAGGACGGTTAAATATAACCGAAACATGTCGTAAGAGACGTTCCAATTTGTAAATCGATCATTCGATGCGGAACGTGAAATGATATTTTAAATATTTTATATTTTATTATCTTATTAAAAATTGTGATTTGACGGAAAATATTAAAATATTAATACGTGTATTAGTTGAAAAACCTGAAGGGTAGATACCAATTGGGAAACTTAGAAGTATATAGGAGGATAATATTAAAATGAATAATAAAAAATGGGTTATGAGGGTGCTGACTGCATATGTGTGGCTCGGGATAGGAACTCGTGACTGGCGCTTGTGAACACCGCAGAGGAACTTGGCGTTTTGTGAAAGGCTACCAATTTCTTGTCCACCTCAACGACTGTCGGATCTGAAGAACTTTTTGTTAGTTTCTGAAGGAGGGTTTTGCTCGATGGAAATACTGCCTGAGTGACCTCAGATCTTGTGGGCTTTGCCATTTGTCTTGTCACTGTATGTTAATTGCTTTAATTATTTACGTACGTAGTTTATATCAGTAGCTAACCGTAATTGCTTCAGATTTAGACTTATTCACTACGTTATTTTACATGTATCATATTTGCAGTTGCAAATACTGGTGTAGAAGCCAGATCGTGTGGAAATGCAGTAGTGTTAAATCACATTGTTGTGATTGTTTTTTGGGGGGTGGGGGGGAATTTAATAATTCTAAAAATTTATTTTATATTCCTCCAGTTTCAGTGGTCCGGCGGCGCACTAGTAGCCAGACCGGGGCATTCGGCAGCTGTGTTACGCGTGCTTCAGTAATCATCTGGCAATTTGAAATTTCGAGTTAAAAAGTTTAAAATTTTGTTGCTGTGATTTCTGTTCGTGTTAATGTGATTCCTGGCGTGATGCATATTTTGTGTAGGCGTGATTCTGGTTTGAGCATGAAGCTGTTTTTGTCCAAAATACCCTTTTGATCTTTCAAGACGTACGAGGCAAGAGTCATTTGTCATTTTCTGTCACATGCTTCTCAAGAAGTTTCTTCTAGTCTGATGTCCTTTATACGGAGACGCTCTTTTCTCTCGCCTGCACGTGTTAAGCCAAGTTTCCGTTTGTCGATGGCCGGTGTTCTGTGTTCCCTCTCAGGGGAATTTCGTTAAAGACGACCGCGGAGTTTTGCGACGGGGTGAGTGCTAGTAGTTTCTTTTGTACTCGCGCCCTTACGAAATTAAATTAATATACGTGCAAACCACTGAAATTTTCTGTTGCCACAAAGTCAATAGCATTTCAGATTTCATATTCTCATTGGATATTGTACCTTGTAGTCTCGTAGAAATTGTCCGATGTTTCAGAGGTTCTTACTGTCTCCATCATGAAGGTGAAAATACTTTTAGCGCGCGGCGTGCTCATAACACAGCTTAAGATAGGGTCTAGCCATATGCTTTTGTCAACATGGTACCGAACTTTTGATTTCCATAAAAGACGAGAATTTTTTGAACAGCTGAGAGACATTTGGCATTTTGAGCTCATTGTTTTCGATATTTATCGTTATATAGCCTGTTTCACATTGCACGAGTATGTTACTGAGTTCACGTCTACAATATTTTGCAGTTGAATATATTATTATAATACATAAACATTAATTAACTGGAAAATGCTAGAAGTAGATCTAATGATCCATTCCGCCTATTTATTGACATAGATCAGTTTGTGGATACGTGTAGACATCGCTTTTTTGTTTCGACATCAGCGCATTGAATAGGAAATGAAAATATTAGTGCACTGAAGGATATTGAATATTCCGAAACTTTTATATAGTGTCCGCGTTAGTTTTAAAATAAGATCTTAAAATAGTGATGAGAATGTGGACTGGATTTATGTGGTTCAGGGCGTGGCCTTTGGCTTACTCTTTATCGCTGTAATGAACCTTTCTATAAAAGGCGGGAAATTTTTTGACTTGCTGAATGATTATTATTAGCTTTTCTATAAGGAATGGCCGACAGAATTATTATGTACGGAATGACGTTGCCTAAGTGCTGAAGTAGCTAGCTGGTCACTAAAACGCGCAAAGATTCTAAAGTCAGAACCTCATCATTACTACAGGTACATAAATTGTGTTTAACTTTTGCGTTTCGTAAGACGAGATTACCTTTTTGTAGTATCCATTGTATTTTCTGTCCTAAAAATTGTAACTTAAATTTATGTATTCATACGAAAAACGTACAGAAAGAAACACTGTGTGGTCTGTTTCTCACTCAAGAAATTGGTTTATAGACCAACCTTCACTTTGTTGACAGACCTCACCATGTTAAGATCCGAAGTCTTTGTTCCGGGTGCCTTCAATGTCATATGAATATCATGCCAGCTAAAATTGTTTTGACTCAATTTACATCCTCTTTAAATTTATGCCAAGGCCGATAATATGCCTGCGCGCTATTTTGTAACGCGATTAAGTACATAAATTACTCAGTAAAATCATTTGTCGTTTAAATATTTGGTGCGCATAGAATGTGGCCCTGTTAAACAATATAAAAGTAATTAAAATTTTCATACGAAGAAATTCCTTTGGTGTCAGGAGTTTTCAAGTCGTTTTGTTAGGAGAGGCGTGGCTTAATAAGACTCGGTTTAATAGGCATACTTTACTGTTTAATTTTAAGGCAGGAAATAACAAAGGTAACGAAAGGTGACTTAGGCTTGCTGTGTGAAATTGTCTGCACGCTATAGACTTGAATTCAAGAGGTATAATACCTGATTTGAATCTTGACATGGCTGTTCTAACTGAAGGTTTTCGTGGTAATAATTTAAAACAGGGCAACACTAAACCCCCCGGCCATACGTAGGACCTCCCTCCTACCCAATATTCATGATCGTTTCCAAATGTCCGGTGCTGCATGGCATGACATTTTAACAGCTTCGTTCAGCAGTCAAAGAATGAATCTCTATCGAAATGGGTTGTTACGTCTTTGCCACGGACAGATGTTTAATCGAATGAACCCCAAAATTATGTTTAAAAGATTACTGAAAATGAATTTTGTGTTGGAGCAGACCGCAGTCTTTAATTCGTGAAGCGTAAGCACAGACAATGTAACGAATTAATTTTCGTTTTATGACGTTAAGTTTCTTATCTTCGTCGTAATAATACTTAACGGCATTGCGTGCTGGAAAGCCCGTCCAGTCCTCGACTTTCTGCATTATGTAACCCTCTGAAGCAAAATAACATTTGAAGATTTTAGTCCGTATTGCAAAGAAAACACATTTATTCATTGGTTGATGCTGTGTAAGGAAGTAATCGCTATATATGAAAAATGATGGTCTAATGTAAATCGAATATTTCGATAAAGAACATCATTTAATATTTTAAATGTTAATTATTTTAATATTTAATAAGAATTTATTGTGATTAGACGGACAAGATTTAAATAATATATATTTATTATATCACAATATGACGCAACTTTACCATCTCATGAAGTAATCGCTGTTTACTCTGAGGATCATACGAACTCCTTTTTTACATCCCGTGGACAAAATACAGAGTTATAAATTGCTAAAGCAGGTGGTTGTTACCGATGCACATTAAAAGATTAATTGAAGGGTTATGTTTGAATGCTGTACAAATGAGTAGAAATAATTAGCGAGCAGTCGCATTAAGAAACAGGAAATTACACATTAATAATAATGAAGCATTTGAAGTGCAAGCTGACAGAGGAACGCAGAGTAGTTTACATTCCTACGTTCTCGAAAATTCTCCGTTATGTATATAGGAGGCGTGCTGAATGTTAATATTTATCTTGTCATCCACATAAATGGATTGACGTCGTGAAATACTAGTTTACAGGTCCATCTGACGGGCCGTTGCAGTTATTAATAGTTTTCAAAATTCCTTTACGCTGTAGTTTGTTAGGGGGTCTTGTTCTGTGAATTCTTATTAAGACAGCTTCCAATTAAGTTCACAACTTTACAGAAAAATTAAAACAGACGCTGACAACATATCTTATGTTCCGATCGGTATTCGAACCCGATTCCAGTGTTCGAGCGGACGGATTATTTCATTCAACGAGAGCACGCGAGCAGATCCTTGGGAAACCACATCGCTTTCACTTCGTTCTGAAACTT